>CAOLHI010004650.1:0-104971 GCA_948474755.1 Ctenosaura bakeri | reverse complement strand
TGAAAGAATTGTTTCTTTGTATGACAAATAATGTTTCTATAACCTCTCTTAATTCGTGTTTTCCCAAAAAAACCAAAAGCACTTTAACTTAAG
Source organism: Ctenosaura bakeri (assembly GCA_948474755.1). NCBI lineage: Eukaryota > Metazoa > Chordata > Lepidosauria > Squamata > Iguanidae > Ctenosaura > Ctenosaura bakeri. The sequence continues at coordinate 104,878 of CAOLHI010004650.1, read as the reverse complement.
AGAGAGGATCCTGTTCCATAATAATTTTGATTACTGACGACGCAGTGAGGGTTGGTATACACTCCAAATAGGCCACGTTTTAGCATCTCCCACTTTTTTTGTAAGATGCTCAGAGAGGGATCTGCTGGGGAAACCAGCCAGGTCCTGATTCATCAACCTCCTCTACGCTGGGTGCCCTCTGCATGTGCTGGACTACAGTTCTCATCGTGCCCAGCCAGCATCGCCCAGCGCTTCACATCCAGAGAGCAGCAGGTTGGGGAGGGCTACTTTATGAGAAGGAACTAGCCCCCTCCGCCCACCATTTATCCCATTGATTTTCTTCTTGTGGCCTTTTATATTCCCGACACCTTATCCCAGAAAAACAACAGCCAATCGTGACCTCCTTTGCTTTGTTCACTAGGGTTATTCTATAACTCCACCGGGACTTTTCCATGTTTCGACATTTACAAGCAATACCGGAAATGCGCCGACCCAACTGGCTGTGGTACGGGCTCTGACGCTGATGCGTGGGACTATCAGGTATGTTGTGGGGGGAAAAAAGAAGAGGAGTGAAGTTGAACTGGAGTCTCCCTTTGCCCTGTCTTTGCTCTAGAACATCATGTAGCAGTGAGTTCCCTAAGTTGCCACATCTTATAGCAGTGAGTTCTCTAAGCATACTGTTAGTGACATACACAGCACCTCCCTGGCCCCATTTTCCAGCAGCCATGGAATGGCCATTCAGGAGCGTTGCTGAAACCGAACTCCTAATTCCTGGGGGTGTTGAATGGGAGCCATAGCAGAGTCCCACCTGGGTGAGGTAGTCTCTTGGCCTATGTGTTGTATGAGAGAGGGCTTTCTTTCTGCGTTCCCTTTGGCCCCAGATAGCTCCTGGCTCTGCTCATAATCAGTGTCTTGTGCCTCCTGAATCTGGTTTCCTCTCCTTCAGGAGTTCATTCGCCCTGCACAATTCTAGCATTCCAGTTTAACCGGCGTGGCTCCATCATACAGAATCCTGGGATTTGTAGTTTGAAGAGTTGCCCAGAATCCTTTGCTAGAGAATGGTAAGAGTCCACTAAGGCATTGTTGCTCTCTGGGACAGAATTCCAAGTAGCTCATGAAATGGCAAATCCCAGGATTCCCTAAGATGGAGCTACGGCAGCGGAGAGCCAGCATAATGTTGTGGTTTGAGCACTGGACTAGGATTGTGAGAGACCAGGGTTCAAATCCCCATTGCTCAGCCATGAAAACCACCGGGGGACCTTGGGCAAAGTCGAAGTCTCAGCCTCAGAGGAAGGCAGTGGTGGCGGCAAACCCCCTCGGAACAAATCCTGCCAAGAAAACCACATGATCGGTTCACCTTAGGGTCACCCTAAACAGAAACAACTTGAAGGCGCATAACAACAGAGACGGAGAGTCTCCACTCTCTCTTGAAAACACCCAGCAAGAAATGGAGGGAGAACCAAAGTGTCATAAGTTTGTAGTGTGGATAGAGCCCTGCTCTTCAGATCCCACTCCTTTGTTCCAGGCCTGCACCGAGATGAACTTAACGTTTGACAGCAACAATGTGACCGACATGTTCCCGGAGATCCCGTTCACAGAGGCCGCCCGGGATGAGTACTGCTCCCACAGATGGGGGATCCACCCGAGGCCAGCGTGGCTAGCGACCAGCTTCTGGGGCAGTGGTGAGCAGTGGTCACTTCTCCTTTATTCACTCTCTCGTCAGCCAGCAACCAGAAGCCCTCTGGGCCAAGTCTGAGAGTTTTTGGCTGCCTCCAAGCTGGGCTGCCAACCCTGAGGGCAAAGGGGTGAGGAAACCATCTCAGCTCCCAGTTCTGATTGCAAGCTCACCCTGGAAACCCCCACAGGTTCCAGTTCTGGACTAGAAACAGAAGGAGAAGGGAGGAGTCTTAGACACTAGATTTGCAAGCAAAAAGACCACTGATAACAAAACAGGCATCAAAGAGAAATCAAGAAAACAAGCCATATATAATCAGAAAGTAGCCTTAAGCACAAGCAGTAATATAATTGCAATATGGTTTATATTATTGCAACACAGGTGTTTTTTTACACATTTCTACTATTCATGTTTGGAATGTTTTTTATAATTTTGATACCCTAAATATATTACTGATTCTTTTTTTAAGCCTGCTTTCTGAATGCACGACTTGTTTTCTTGATTCGTATTCGTTTAGTACCTTTTCTGTTGATCATGGACCTTTCTGTTCTATTTCCAGTTCCAGACAGACAGAAGCACCAAAAGTGCTCCTCCTTGAAAGCAAAATGTGTAATTTCTGTGGCTGGGTGCTGAATCTTTAACAGAGTCTTGTGAGATCGGCACTCTTAAGTGCCACTTCCCTCCTCCTGAACCTTCGCTTTTGTCTTCCTCCTCTCCTACTCGTGCCTTCGTGCTGGAGCATCTGCTTTTGCTGCCGCAGGGCGCTCTGCGGATCCCCCAGTTCACATCCGTAGCTAAGAGGGTCAGGAAGACCACTCCTGTGTCTCAGAGGCTGCCGTCTGTTCCTTAGAGCTCCTCATTAGCTTTCCAGCTTGGTATTTGATGCGCTTGTCTACAGTGCGCGTCAAGACAATTATATAAGCTTAATTATCTCCTTTTGACGTTGCCAGATCTGGCGGCCGCAAGCAACATCATCTTCTCAAATGGAGACTTGGATCCCTGGGCAGGCGGTGGAGTAAGTTTTTCAACACACACACACACTCTTTCACTCCAAAGTGGGTAGGTGGTTGTTGGACACAGAATCATAGAATCTTGGAGCTGGAAGAAACCCCAAGGGGCCATCCAGTCCAACCCTATTCTGCTAGGCAGAAAGACCTGACCAAAGCACTCCCCTCGACAGATGGCCATCTAGCCTCTGAGGAGTTGCCCTAAGTCGACAAGCGACTGGAAGGCATGCACACAATTGCACACTTAAACCCCCTGCTTCTTCTTAATCAGCATGAGAAACTGTGGGGCTGTAGTCCAAAACACATCCAGGGGGTTCACCCCTGCTCATGTATCAACTCTTGATGGTTTGCATGGCCTTGATGAGATGTGACCTTCCACTGTTGCCTTTTCAGGTCAGGAAGAACCTGAGCTCCTCGTTGATCGCCATCACAATTGTGGGAGGTGCCCATCACTTGGACCTCCGGTAGGTGTGGTGGGAAGGAGCAGGGTTACTAACACCCCCTCAGGGGCTCCTGCTGAAAGGAGCAGTTAAGGGCTCCCTCGCCTGGTTTTGGAAACAAAGAGGGGAGTCTTCTCAACTCTGTGGGTGCAAACTTCCTTACTCTTAATCCTCCTCTGTATTGGATGTTGTCAGGCAATGAATTCTGTACCATTCTGGGCAGGGATTTTCAGGTGCCTCCTCTCCCGTGCCAAGACTATTTGCCCCTTTCCACTGCTAACATTTGAGCAGCTAGCAAGGCTTTTGCATTTTTGAAAGAAATCTACTTATGTACCCAAGTGAGGATAAAGCTCACGATCGGTACGCCTAGGGTTGCGTCCACTCCATTCTTTTCCCCACCCAACCCTTGGTGCCACATCCACCCCTTTGGACAAGATTGTTGTCTGGAACATTTCCCAGACATGCAGTTGGGGCCACAAGAAGTGGTGTGGGTGGGGAGGGATACGTGCCCAGTGGGAAATAGCATTTAGTAGAGGAACTGCCCTTCCAGGAGGCTTTTGAAAGCCCAGTCTTCCATTTTTGCTGGTGATCCTCAGGCAGGAAAGAAAGAGCAACGGGCACAATTATGGTGCCAGTCCCTGGCACAGTGGGGAGGGAGGAACATCTGCTGCCCCCGCCCGTCCTTAGGAAGCACTGTTCCTGAACAGGGTATCCCAGCACAGCTCCTAAACACGATTGCAGCAGGTGGGATTCTCCAGCTGGGAGATCTGCTCACCTCAAGGTGTGAATGGAAGGATCCTCTTCCTAAGATTCTTGCTGTGCCTTTCAGGGGTTCCAACCCGGCAGACCCGCCATCCGTCAGAGAGGCTCGCCACCAGGAAGCAAACATCATCGCCGACTGGGTGAGATCCGCCGCCATCAGGGGACCCAAGCAGGAACAGGGGTGCCTGGGAGCCTTAAGCCAACAGACTCCTTGCCGCTCTCCGGCCCACCTGTGACGGGAGTCAGGGACACATTTGGCTGCCAAAACCAGCTGGACGTTCTGTTGGGCATTGGGAGAATTGCTGGCAACGTGTCCGGCCAGGGCAGTGAGACTTTCGTGCCACGAAGTTTGCCAGTGCCAAAATAAAAGTGGAGAGCCCCTCAGAAGCTCCATCCCACTGCGCATGGATGTTCTGGATGTTAGAGGATACACGCACCATTTCTGGCCACGGTGGCACCCCAGCATAACAGTTCTGGCATTACAAGTCTTTTCTTTCCTACTTCTGATCTCCTCTCTCTTTCGACTGTTCTTAATCATGAGCTGAAGCTCTCAAACGCAGCTACATTTCTGACTAGCCAGCTTGACTGCGGAGAAGCCAAGATGAAGGCTAGGAACAGCCTTTGCATGTGTCCTGTTACAATTAATTTTGGCTTACAGCCCGTCCCACATTAAGGGTGGAGGGTGGGGAATAACAGTATGCCAATGATTCCATTTTCTCACTGGCTAAAGTCTGTCTGAATAAAGAAAAGAAAAAAACGTAAGTACAGTTTGAAGACTGTAGTCAGGCTTTGGGGTGAAAAGTATTTCAGAGAAGGGGCAGTTCTTGAGAATCTGTTCCTGCACACTTTCTGTGATTCTGGTTTACTACACATACGTACTTCCATCAGTCTGTTCCCCTGTGGCCAATCAGTCTGAGTGGGTCTGGGGTCGAGGAGAACCGAGCAAGACTTCTATGTCTGTCTCATCCTTTTGTAATTGGAATGCCAGGTATGGAACCCGGGGCCTTCGGCGTGCAAAGATGGTGCCTCTTGAAAGCATTCTTGCTTGAAAGGCTGTGTCAGAACACAGGCGTGGGTGTAATCTCTCCCAGGTATGCTGGGCTCAGTCCAGGCAGGGCAGGTTTCTTGGGCCTGAATTAAGTGAACAGTTTCTGGGCACCTTTGTCCTAAACCTGCAGAATTTTTGGCACAATATCAAGGCAAGTCCATCGTGCCCCCCACCCCGCCCCAGAACCAGGAGCTACATATGAACAGTAAGTCACACAGAGAACACTGCGTCTCAAAATAAATTACGTTTATTAAAGAGGAATAGAATTTCTGTGGATTAGCTTCTGACTAATACAAGAGGAAATCTGATCTGATTTTTTTTAAAAGGGTATTTCTCTTACCTCTTGAAAAAAGGCAAGGTACATGTAAAATCTCTTGCACCGTTCACAAGGGGGGGTGGATTCTCCTACCGAACAAGTGAGGTGGACCAGTTAACACACCAGTAAGGCTTCAGTACTACTGCTTTGTTTTGGGGGAAGAAGGAAGCCAGACACTTTGAAAACAGCTCTGCTGGAAAGGGAGGCGGGAGGGACTCAGTATGCACCACTGTGAAGCAGACACAGCGGAAGAAGGCCGGGCAGTTGTTAAAATCTGGGCCTTCGCTTCCTGCCAACATGCAGCATTCTTTTGCATAGTCCTTTCAACCCTGAAAACTTGAGAGGCAGAATCATGTTTGCAGTTGGTGTTCAAATAAGACATGTTGTTGGTTGCACAGCTACACTCCACCTGCCTGCACTGGAACGTAGAAAGCTCAACAGGGAATGTTTGGTGGGCCTTGGAAATGCAAAACGGAGGAAAGCGAAAATGAAGACTGCATTTTCCTGAAGTGCTGATCTTCAGAGGGTGGAAAGAAAGCAAAGCTTTGACCTTCACAGGAAACACACAGTTTATTCATTAAAGCTGGGAATTCAGGATTCTGCAACGCCAAAAGCCATTCTGCAACAGCTGGACGCTCCTTTGGCTCTTAGCCTCTGGGTGCCAGCCAGGAGACGGAGGTCTCACTCCAGCACAGTAGGTTTCCCAGTCCCAAAGAGGCATGGCCACGCTTCTTCTGCCCGATTGTGTGCCGCTGTGGCTCCTAGCTCTCCTTCCGCTGGCTCTGCACCGGAAGGAAGCCTTTGCCTTCTGACCCATTCCCCCTTTCCCCTCATACAAAGAAGGCACCGATTCAAAGTAAAATGCCAGCCAGACTCCCAGGCGTGGGGCAACTCTCTTTAATATGCAGAGTATGGCTTTTAAATTCCCAAGTGAGCACAGGGTGGGTCAGAGACACAGCTGTGTCCCCCTCCCTGTGTGTCACATGCACAAGGGCCTCTGTTCAGTTGGTGCTTTTGTGGCCCAATCCAATTAGCAAGAGTAAACAAAGACTTCATTTGAAACAACTGGTATATAGGATGTTCCTCTCAAAGTCCATAGTTCCATTAGGAGGAGACAGGGTATAAAATCTTAGCATTTATAGTTGGGCACACAAAACACTTTGTGTCATTTACCCTCAGGACCCTAACAGCAACTCTGGGAGGTAGGGCCAGTTTCATCATTGTCCATTTTTCAGGATGGCAAGGTAAGGGTTGCTGCCCCCTAGCAGGTTAGAGATAGAGGCAAGATGGCAGCTGTGGGCATCCCGGCTCAGCAATCAAACTCACGGCCACTGCGCGGCTTCAGCCGCTTTGGGCCCCTTCTGAAAAATTTGCCTTCTAGACCACAGGGCTTCAGACAATATTCAACACTTGCTTGTTTTTCTTGCTTAGAACCAAGTAAGTCTTCCAGGAGTACCCACTTTTAATCTGATAAGACTCACAGACGACTCTCAACTATTGCCACAGTTCCCAAAAGACTAAATAAAAAAAAATCTGTAAGGAGCAGAATCCTGCAGAAAAGTCTTCCAGTTCACTGTGCCGCTCTTCTTGTTCTTCCCAAGAGGGCTGCCAGTGGAAAAGATTCTGCTAATTTGGTCCCCCTGACACCAGTGTTCTTTTAAAGACGCTGCTCCATCTCAGTTGGTCATATCTGCCCCCCAGGAGATGGAGTGGGGCTAATTCCGTGATGGACTGAGTGGCAAGAGGGATGGTGGAGGATTGCTTTTTCTTCCCCTTTTAAGAATAGGATGATGCTTTCAGAACTGTGGAAACACAGAACTTAGGGACGGGGGGGGTGAACCTCAAAAACTGTCTGCTTGCAAGGAAAGAGCGGACGGTGCTACGCAATCTTAGTCCAGTGGAGGAAAAACTCAAGAGTGGATGGTCATTGAAGTCCTCAGACCAAGAGTAAGATGGTGGGAGGAAGAGCACCCCGCAAGACAGCTGGGCCCAGGGAAATCTCTGGGGAGAAAATGCAGGCAAGCCCCACACTCTGCACGAGGCTGCTTTGCCTTCCTCACCCTGAAGGCGTGCTTCGCCCCAGCAGCAACGGAAAGGAGGAGTTACATTAAAGCACAGTCACACACGACACAGATGAAGCCCTGCTTCCCTCAATTAAAATCTCCCCAGGACTGCAAAAGCTCATTCAGTTTCCCCCCACCTTCTGGGATCTATTCTTTCCTGACTGATATTTCCAAAGCCACCAGGGCACCTGGCTTCTTTATTTTGTGTTCGATCACTCATCAGGGCTGGAAACATGTCCTAATGAGGACAATCATTAGCACCGAGCTCAAAAGGGGTGCCTCTCTGATCCCACCATGGAAACTGGATTCTGGAAAGCTCTTTCTGGCTCTCAAAGTAGGACAAGAACCCTCCTTGAAGGCCAGAAGCCTGGCTGAGCCAAGCTATCCCAAACCAACCCAAAAAAGACAGCCATCTTGCTTAATATTTCCCTCACACTCCTGATCCAGAGGAGGGAAATCAGAGTGACCCACAACCGTATCCAGGTCTCCTGCAGCCTGAAGGAAGCAGCTTCTTATTCTAGAATACCTGAGCCAAAACATTATTTACATTACACATATATGTATGTATATAAACTCCTGTGTGGATATTTCCCTCTCCCTCCCCTCTTTTTAAGAACATAATTTTTCACATTATCTTCCTGCATTTGTGCAGGTAAAGTAAGCAATAGCAGTGGCAGTCGGGAGGGGGAGGCAAAAGTACAGGGACACACCTACAGGCCTGTATGCTGCTCTCCACCCAAACCAGCAACCCCTGGGCTTCTGGTGTTCCCACCACTGGCAACAGGTTACAAATACCACAAGATGGTTTGGCTTGCTCCGTCAAAACCAGAATGCTGCCAGCGGTTTAACACTGCTGAAAAGGTTGTGGTGCTGTTCTTGTGCCAAGAGCACCAGCCCCGGGGCTTGGAATGACAGGAGAATCGGCCTTTCCCTGCATCCCCAATATTTTAGGTGTAGGATGAGGGCACCTGGGTTTCTCTCTTTCTCCTTGCCTCCGGCGTACAGACACAGTATAGGCTTCTTCAACGGAATGATTTCGGGAAGCCGGGGACTTTGCAGAGGTTCTGCCGGCAGAGGGACTTCCCGAGACAAAACTCAGTGGATCTCGCAGGGTCAACGTGAGCTCTGCTCTTTCCAGAAATCTCCTGTGGGTGAATCGGGGTACGGCCCACTCCCTGCCCCTACCTGGCTTCACGTGCGGCTGTGTCTCGGACACCAAAGGGAGGGTAAATGTGTTTGTGTGTGGGGGGGGGACAGTGAGCATGTCTTAACGCCAGGCTGAAAACTCCCCCTCCATAATGCAAACTTCCCTTCTGGCAAGAAGTGGACCTGTGCACACCTCCCTCTGGACCCCAACAAGTGGGGACACAACAGACTTGGGGGACAGGGGGCAGCCCTGCCATTCATTTATGCCGATGGCCAGATAGGGAGCGGGTGAGCCTCCGTATTGAAGACATACTTGTCGAGGTTGATTAAATTCACATCGTCTGAGAAGAGGAGGAAAAAGTATTTGAGGGTTTCTCCCAGGAAGAAGCTCTCCATCTTGTCTTTTGGCTCAGGATTGCTGGGGTTCTGGACGTTGTTGATTGAGGTGTAGCCGCCGGTCGGGACCTGGGTGAGAGAATCCCCAAAAGGTAAGAACAACAACACACCATTAAAAGCCTTAAAAACATAAAAGGATATACAGAACTTGGGGGAAATATTTCATCTGCCATATTGCCTATCATTTGGGTTTTAATTTACTGCATTCGATTTTGCTGCATTCGGTTTGTGCCTTCAAGTCAGCTGAGGAGAGCTGTAAAACTACTGTGCGTGTCTTGACTATGCAAGTGGAGCCATATGAAAACCTGCTGCGTGTGACCATAGGAACCTCTCATCCTGCTCCCCACCATGGTGGACTTGCATGGGGAAAACTTCAGAGCCCACCCTCTCTTTCCCTGATGCTCTCCTTGCCAGAGAGAAAGTCTCCTGAGAGCCAGACAGAGACCCCAGTGGAGGGGCCCTTCCAACACAGGGAGGTCTTCACATTGGGGGGACCCTGGACTTACCCGTGTGTATTTGTTGAAGCTCTTCAGGATCTCCCAGCCCCAGTCCTGGTACTTCTTATCTCCGGTGAATCTGTACAGGTAGAAAAGGCTCTCCACCGTCTCCGGGCGCAGGAGGTTGTGTCTGTCGGCCGTCTGGGGAAGGGGAGAAAAAGAAATCAGGGAACACAGTTAAGAGGTGGGAAGGAGCCACTGATGTCCCATTAAGTAGACACAAGACTTTCTCCACAGCGAAGCTATCATTCTCCCCTCCCCTGACACAGAGGGCCTGGGCTTTCATAGAAACACAGCAATTCTGTGAGGAGAGAAAGGCAAGTATTTTGGCTTAGTCCCATTGCCCCAGCCACCTCCAGCCCAGTGCTTTTCAGCTAGCTCAGGCTGCCTATGGGACTGTGGGAGTTTTAGTCCCAATCCATTTGGGCAGGGGAAACTGGTTTCCACACAGACCAACAGCACCTCTCTGGAGTTTCAAGTGGGAGGCAGTCTTCACAGCCTACATAGAAATACCAAGGATTGCACCTGGGATGGTTGTGTACGTGTAGCAATATAGTTAGGTTGGGAACATGGGTTACAGAGAAGAGGGAAAAGACCACTGCGTGTGTGCTGACGACCAGTGTGACAAATGGCTAAGAAAACCTGAGCTGTCTCTCCTAACCCTGCTCTGAACTCTGAACTTTGCAGTCCTGCCTCCCCATATCTGGCTAGGTTTAATGGGAACAGTAGCCCAACGCAGTCACTGGAAAAGGAGAAGACCTGCACTAGGCAGTCTCTCTCTGCCACTTCTGCCATGACTGGTTTGTGCCTTCAAGGTCACCTGCCACCCTGCTGCCTGCAGGAGGTTGTCACAGACTGAACCCGGGAACTGGGAGGGCCTGAACTCAGCCAGCTTCTGGGCCAAGGAACTCCCCCCGAGAGGAGCCACGGGGGCCATTTTATTGCCACAGACAGCCTGGAGTGGGAGGATCTAGACGGACGCTATAAAAGACTGAGATGTGTCTGGGAAGCCCTCTCACCTTGATCTCGACATCCTTCCGGTCCTTCTGGGCATGCATGTTGAAGTGGACGATCTCGGGGCTCAGGCCAGTCTCCACCTGGGCATACATCTGGTAGCAAGTCTCCATTAGTTCTACTGCCAAGGCCATGTGGTCTGCGGGGAGGCCGTTGTGCGCCCCCAGAGCCAGGGCCCCGGGCAAGAAGCAGACCAGATGATCCTGTGTCGGAAATGGGAAGGCCAGAAAGTGAGGAAGAGCCAAAGCCCTTGACAAGAGTGGGGTCATCCCACCATCACCACAAAAGTTGCCAGCTTTGGCCATAGCCCCAAACCCCAGAACCCTCTCCAAACTTTGCTGACAATTCATGTAAACTGAGAACTAATCTCCCTCCACGGATTTTGGTGGGAGTTATCCTTAGGTAAGCATGCACGGGACTGCAGCCCCTCTTTAACAAGAAAGGGAAAAGAGGCACAGGTGGGTCAGAAAGCCAGAGCTTCTGATCCAAAAACACAGGGGACAAGTTTTGGACTCTGCATCTCTCCCCCTTCCTACCTGCTGGACCAGCCCCAGAACAGAACTGTTAAACTGACTCCTCTTGGAAGCCAACTTGGGTCTGACTCTGGGGGAAACGATATAAGCAAATAAAAAGTAAACATACCATTTTGGCACTGAAGCGGCCGTGAGCAAGCTCACCAACGAAAGTCAGTCTCCTGGGCTGGGATTTCCGGAGAAGGTGCATTTTCACTCCCTCGATGGCTTTCACGTAATCTTCCAAAAGCCTGCCATTGAAAGACACACAAATGTTGTTAGCATTCCCATCCTTTTCCCCACAACTGCCATCAGGGGAGGGGGGAATGGATGGCAGAATCTGGTTAAAAAACTAACAAGGGCGGCAGAAGGTCTAGTATGTTCCCAGCTTGCCTCATCCAGGAAATGTTCACAGTGTATTATCTGGGTAAAACTTGATGTCTGAACAAAAGGGCTCCTGTTAGATGATCACTTAGGACAGTCGCTAAAGAGACAGGAAAGGGGCCAGATACCCAAGAGGTGAAGGCACAGGCCTTCAATAAACTCCTTGAGGAGGCTGCAGAACAAGGTTGGGCAACTCCTATCAAGCCAAGGGCCAGATTCAACTTCCAAAGAGTTCTCAAAGGCCATATTCTGGCAGAATTTGCAGTTCAGCAACCTCCAGAGGGCTGGCACGATTAGCACCTGTTTTAGCTGACAAAACTTATTCTCAGGAACTAGGGCTTAGAAGAGGCAGGCATTTCAGCCTTTCCAGAACTGGCGGGTGGAGAAATCGTGTGTACAAAGCTGGGAAACCATCCACAGCAGATGTGGCAGGGAAGCAGGTCTAGCATCCCAAAGCTTATAAAAATGAAGGGGGTGGGTGGGAGGAAGTACTGACTCATTCTCCTTCTTGCCGCCCTGGATCCACTGCTTGAGGAGGTACTCGTAGTAGCTGTCTGCCCGGGCGCCCAGCGTATAGACGCCCAGGTGGGTAAACTGCCCACTGTTGGTGTTGATAAACATGGGTACCAGACCGTCGTTCTTGCCAGCAAGATTGTGGACATGTTTCATCACCCCATCAACAGCTTTCTGAAAGAGCAAGGGAAGAAAGTAAGGACTTTCATGCATTTATGCACAGACACACAAAGACAGAATGAAAGAAGCTGGTGGACTGGATTTAAATACGTGAGATGAAAGGACGTGAACACCCCACTCCCCAAAAAGAAGATACTCTTGTGCTGGAGCAGAGCCACAAGCCATTTCGCCTGGTGTTTTAATATTCATTTAATTAATTAATTAATGTCCCACCTTCCTCTAACCATGGGATTTAAGGCAGCTCATACTCTTAGAAGTATAAAAATTAAGAAACCATTACAGTTTACAGTATATTTAAACACAACATGGAGTAAACATATTACTGTTTGTAGAAGTAATTTTTCTAGGTCTATTCCAGAGCCTGAGCTAGATGCTCCAGAAGCCTTTTTGGTTCCTCTGGCTTCTCGCCTGAAGCAGAGAGGTGAAAGCGGACGGTGAATATCCAAAAAAACCTGGTGGTGCACGGACAGAAATGCAGACTCTGGCGCTCGGAAACAGAACAGCGGCTCAAAAAAAGACCAGAGAAAAGAATTTAGCAGCAAGTGCTCCACCACCAGACCAGTACCTGGTATTTCTCTTCGCCAGTAAGGCGGGAGAGCTCCCTGAACTCAAGCTGGATGCTGGTGACTTCGGCCACGGTGCTGTCCGACGTCCAGCGAGGCGGGTGGGCTGTGCCCCGGCCTATGTTCACGTCCGAAAAGGGAATCTTTGACGGGGTGTTGAAGGCCGGCATGAGCCTGCTCCCAATGTCTTTCTGCATGTGCCGTATTTGGGGGTGGAGGAGGAGGAAGAAAGAAGGAGCGGCTATTATGGTCAGCCATGACGAGGTCATGCTTACACAGACTGCCCCAAAGCACTTCCTGTTGACCCTCAGACCCCCATGTGTCATCCTATTTATCCTACAACAGGGGTGGGAATCAGGCATGTTCTTGGACTGCAAATACCAACAGCCGTAGCCAGGATAGAGAATGGTGAGGAACCCCGGGAGCTGCGGTACCTCAACACTTGAAGGGCCTCCCAATTCCCACCCCCAGGGGACAGTCGCTCACCGCCTTTTCTAGGAAGAGGCTGTCCTTAGACAGATGGTAGGTGCTTAGCAGGCCGCCCAGGATTCGAATGGCGCTCTCAAAAAGGTTGACATCCACATTCTTATCGAACCTGAGTTTGGTGGCCACCCACTGCCTGGCCTCGGCAAACTCTGTGCCAAAAGACAAGAGGCGAGGGACCATCAGCATAACGCATTCCAAGCTGCCCTGCCGAGGGAAGAACACTAGAAACTCTGCATCGTATTTCATTTTTGTCTCTGCCCTGCCTCCCTCACAGAAGCGTGACTCTGAGTGGCTCGCAATAAGACTGGTGCAAGTGAAAAACAGATTAGATTTTTAAAGGTGCATCCAGGGGTAACTTTGCAACATTTTGCAGTCCTGCCCCAGCCCTTTTACACCCAGATGAAAAGTCCTTCTTCCCAACTAAGGTATAAATCAGACTGCTGGGTTACATCCTGTTAGAAAGAGGTCTGTCCTGGGTCTAAAATAGCCCACAGAGGCTCACAAACATGGCAAAGCAGCCCTCCGGCCCCTTGAAAGGGGTGTAATGAAAAGAACACAAAGAAGGAAGGAAGGAAGGAAGGAAGGAAGGAAGGAAGGAAGGAAGGAAGGACATCTGGAGTGGATCCAGCCGTCAAAGCCCCCGTGGGAGGCCAGTGTGGCCCACCAACTTTGCACAGTAAGCCACTCTGACTGAAACAGTGGAACTTTCTGGCCTGGGAAGTTTCCGCAGGAAGCCTTCTGCCTCTTGGCCACTGTGGAGTGGAACTGCTGGAAGTATGAATGGCTTAGAATAAAAAATGATAATGATGGTGATGATGACGCAAAGGCACAGACCTTCTTTCAAGTCCATGATCCACATGGTGTCCAGGGCGTCGATGAGTGTCAGTCCGAGGCCAAACCATTCATTGAAGGACTTGGAGATGGGCTTCAGCTCGTCATGGCCCCAAGCGAACTCCTTGTAGCCCTTCCAGGCATGGCGGAAGGCCTCGATCACAGCCAGTTGACGCTCATTGAGGGGTACTGGAGGGAGAAACAGAAAGCAGGAGGCTCTATAACTTCGGGGTGCAGCAGTTTGGGTGTTGGGTTGGTGCCCAGGTTCTGCTCAAGTGAGAATCCTCTACAAACACTTAGGAAGCCTTCCAGGCTTCATCAACAGCCAGACAACACTACCCCCTCTTCCCATAACTTTGTCCCTTCCAGATGTTGGACTACAGATTCTATTTTCCCCAGCATGGCTAGGCTGGGATGGGATCTGTAGTCCAACCTATCTTGGGGGGCAGCAAATGAATGTTAAGATCCTTCCCTTGCAGAACTGGGAGAGAGGAGGCAGGGGAGCCCCTGAGATTTAGTGTCCACCCTGGCTCAGTACCTGGCTCTTTCTGGTCTTCGGGTTCCACCGTAGGGGGTTTGTCCGGTTCCTTTACTTTGCCGGAGGGAGGCTCTGTGCCCTGATCCGGCTCAATCACAGCCCCTCTCCAGCTGAAGGGGGGGAAAAAAACAATGAATCCAGTTATGCTGGCCCTCCTGGTACCTCCTAAGACAGGCTGTCTTCCGCCATCACAGTGGTGTCATGAGGTGGGCCTCGTTGCTAGACAGCCAACTGAAAACTGAGAGCATCCCCCAGTTGAGAGTGCTATTCAGAGCTCTTTTGGACCACAACTCTCAGAATCCCCCAGCCAGCACCAAAAAAAGTTAACTATTCCAAGCTCAGTTTGCTGGAATTCTCCCACCTGGAAAGGCTGCCCTTCTCTCGGTTCTCCCTTGCTGCCTCTTCTTCCCGGAAGCTCCTTTGGTCCTAACCTCTGGCTTTTCTACACAATCCCAGAGTTGTCGTGGGCTCAGTCATCAACTGAGCTGAGACTGAGAAGTAACCACCACTTGTTCACTGGAACCAGAAGGAAGGATTAACGCTCCAGCGCCCCTACCTGATGACAGATTTCTCTGTCTTGCGTTCTCCCTCAGCCAGTTCCCCCTCAGCCTTGCCCGCTCCATCAGGCACCTTCACCCTTGTTTCCCTCCGTGGGGGCCTGATCTGGAGGTTGGGAGGCCCTCGCCGGGCAGGAGGCAACTTCGGAGGTTTCTAGGGGAAGGGAACAAAAGAAGAAAAATCCTTTTTAGGCAAAACCAGGGTGGCGAAATCACACATATAAACAGACACCTTCTATGGTGGGCAAAAAGGTGGTCCCGGATCAGAGTACGTGAGCTCACCATTCTGGGTCCAGGACCTTTTCTGCAAAACCAAGGGTAGATAAACTGCACTTCTGAATAGCGACATGCCTGCTCAGTGATGCCATTACAGTGCCCGTAACACATTTAACACAGAACACATCTAAGGTTCACCTTGTAAGTGTGTGGAAAAAAGATGTTCCTCCAGCACTGGGAGGATCGAAAAAGACCTGGGATGACAGAGAAGCCTACCTGGAAAACAGCTCTCCCCCCTGCCCACCTGTGCTGGACTGGGTTGAAAGAGGTTCCCCAAAGCTGGAAAGATTCTGTCGCAGTACTAACTGTGAGCAGGATATCTATTATAAGCTGTGCCTTTGGGTAATCCTGTAAATTTAAAAGCTCACGGAGGGGCCGGAATTACCTGAAGCGAGAAATCTCCAAGATTGGCGGTGTCAGCTTTCTGGGGAATGGGGAGAATTGCCTGATTTGCTGGATTTAACCCGGGGATCTCCAGGTCAGTTTTCTGTTCTTCCGAAGATCTGTCGGTTGTGCCTGTGCGGGTAAAAAACAACAACAACAGCAATGACTGCAGCGAAGGTTACCTGATGCAATGACATGAAATTAGGCACAAAAACTGCTGGCAAGCATCTTATCTTGTCTGTGTGCATGAAACCAAATTGTTGTGTGTGTTTCCAGCCTGTTTTGCCCTCAAAAACCTCACAAGGGTCTCAGCATCAGCATACGTGTGGGAGCTCAGGAACAAAACATTCTGAAATACTGGGGCCAGATTTAATATTTTGTTCCCATCTTCGTGACAACAAACCCACGCCAAAAGGAAAGGAGTTTCAGCAAGTAGCTCACACTACTGGTTACAACTTGCTGCTCAGAAATTGCCACCCCATCTCCCCAACCCAAAAGCAAGGGAATTACACTTATTGCACATACAAGTCCATGGCACAGGAGAAGTCCCTGCCCCAAGGGGCTACCAATACCTGAGAGCGCACCCCACTGAGCTCAACAGGACTTATTTCAGGGCAGACAGGTACCCAGGAGTGATCCACTGGTTGTTTAAGAGCTTCCAAAGACAAGCCCTCCCTACAGAGGCCAGAAAAGGCAGCAGACCTACTTTTCCAGGGTTCAGCCATGTTGGCGTAAGTGATGATTCCACAGACGGCCAAGAAGGCAAATGTGAAGAGGATCACGCTTCGCTGGAGACGGGACAGCTGCTTCCATTTCTGAGAGTGAAACAAGAGAAGAGGAAAGGCCTTCAGCTGACCGCGGAGAAGGCGCATCGACATCGTGGCCAGTTGGCATGGGCTCTGACAAGCTGCGCTGAGTGCTGCCCAGTTTCCTTTTTGCTCCCGTGACAGATAAGAGAAGCAAGGACATGCACACTTCCACTGTGATGATTTGCACCGTGTTTGTTTAACATACGTGGCACTTGACCAAGCAAGCATGTGCATACACACACACACACACACACACACACAATAAATCCCTGCCACAAGCAACTAACCCTCTGGGGGTTGGGGGTAGATAACAAGCATTAAGTTGCAAGCAAACAGTTACATCAACTTTGATTGTGATGCAATCAGGGGATGGCAAATGAGAGTTTAGCTTTAAAGATCCGAGGTTTTGTGGGGAAAGGTCCAAGAGAAGCCCTGCTGGATAAGTCCCAAGTCCCACTGGAGGGAGGCGTTTATGATTTATGGTCTTCTGGGTTAAAGTTCCTCAAATTTAACCACTAGCATAAGAGTTGTGGTCTAGACAAAAAAGTAACTTTCCCAAGCTCTGGTCCAGCACACAACCAGAACGCTCACAGGCCAGCTGGGAGGACAAACGGCCCCTAATGTTAGTTTGCCTCTAAGAGACACGCTCTGAGTTTTGAACTGCGTGGGGGCTGGTTCCACGCCTATCGCTTCAAGTCTGAAAGACCCCATCTATAAACCAGGGGAGGGGAACCGTGCAACCCTGTAGATAATCCTGGACTGCAATTCCCATCATTCACATAACCAGAACAGCCAGATGGCTACAAGTTCCAGATCTTAACTATAAAAGCCTCAGCCCTGAAATGCATTGACGTTGCTGGGTTTTGCTTTTGTTTAAAAATACACTGAGACTCGTGTTTAAAAGCAACAACCTATTTTCTTTTCTCCCTGCATCTGCTGGGTCCTTCCCTTCCCTCTTCCTTTTCTAGACTAGCTCTCTGATTCACAACCACACAAACTCATCTGCAGGTGTTCAAAATGTCATCATTTAAGACCAATGCCGCAGCATTCAGTCAGTAATTACACAGTAGTACATCCATACAGTACGCATCCATGCAGGCAGTAACCCAACAGGCACAGCTTTCCCTGATATTTAAGACGCATAACAGGATACCAGCACAACAGGCACAGCTTGCTGAGAAATTTAAGAGGCAATGTAGAATATCCTTAATGCCTTCAAAACAAAGGCCATTTCCACATGGGGGTAAACTCCGCGTCCAGACGATCTGAGACGGAGGTCGTTCACACCGCGGGGCGACCTAGTGCGGTTGGAAAAGGTGAGGCTCCACACCTCCAACCGCTCTAGTGCAGCCGCAAGGGTGGCGCTGCGAGTTTTTAAAAACCACCTTCCCAGGTGGTTTTTACGAAACTCGCCCACACTAATCCGCCGCTGCTCCCGGTGTGAATGTGCAGAGACGCATTAGTGTGTCCCTGCAGATCTGCCCGGGGGCGGGCTTCCGGCTGGCGCGCTGCCCTGATTGGCGGAGTGCTGCTGGAAGCCGCCAGCCGCCATTTTGGGCACCGCCAAACGCCGCCGAAATTCGGTGGCGTGTGGAATCATAGAATCCTAGAAATGTAGAGTTGGAAGAGATCCCAGAGGCCATCCAGTCCAACCCCCTGCCATGCAGGAAAACCCTCAAAGCACTCCTGACAGATGGCCATCAAGCCTCTGCTTAAAAACCTCCAAGGAAGGAGACTCCACTACACTCCGGTGGAGCCGTGCTCCCCACAGGGACGGAGCAGGGACGGAGCGAAACGCACGCAGGCAATCTCCGCCCCTGTGTGCGCCACCCCGTTTCGGCTCCCCACGTGTGAAAAGGGCCGAAGTTATCCTCTCAAGAGGCAGATGCAGAAAGGTATCACATTCTACAATTGTTAATACTGTGACTTCACTTTAACTTATGGCATCCGGGGGTCTTCCGTCCGGAAAAGCCATAACCCTTTTCTGAGTCAGAAAACCAGAGGACTCTAAGGACTCCCTCCCGAGGCTGCAAAGCCCAGGACTCCACAGGATGGGCCACCATGGCGGATCAAGCGGGATCAAACTAAAGAGACAGGTGCTTGTGTGCCTTGGGGTGGGACCTGCGTTCCCCAGAGCAGCGGCTCCCGAACTCTGGTCCTCCAGATGTTGCAGACTTCATTTCCCAGAAGCCCCAGCCAGCCTGGCCAACAGTTAAGAATTCTGGGGGCTGAAGTCCAAAAATCTGGAAGACAAAGGTTTGGAAACCACTGATCCAGAGCTTCCTCCCCATCCAGGTCGCAGGAACTGGAACGCCCACTGTCCCCAGACATTCCCGCCATGTGTTGGATGGGGATTATGGGCTTCATAGCCGGGGATATTCGCAGCGAGCAGGAAAGGGGAAACCTGTGGCCCTGGAGACGTTGCTGCTGGGCTCTGATTCCCATCACCCGCAACCAGCTGGGAGAGTAAGGATGATGGGAGTTGCAATCCGCCCCCCCTGCTAGAGGGGCCGCAGCTGCACGCCCGGAGAAAGGGAAGGGCCACGGGGGTCAAGAAGCGGCCCCAGGCGAGGGGGTCCCAACGCGGACAGGTGGCAAAAGCAGCCCCCAAGGAGACGCCTGGTCCGCAATCCCCGCCCCGGCCTCCAGAGGGCGCCCCGCGGCACCCACGCTCCCCGCCTGGCCCTCCCGCAGAGGGCGCCGCTGCGCCGCTCTACCCCACCCTCCCCCGACTCTATGGCACCCCCTTCCCCCCCCTCACCCGCAAGCAGGAGCGCCGCCGCCAGGCCTTGCTGTTGTTGTAGCCGCCGCCTCCCGCGGGCCCCTCCCGCCCGCCGCCGTCGCCGGGGCTGAGCGTCACCGAGATGAAGTCCCGCCGGGGAGGCGGCAGGAGGAGCGGCGGGGCCGCCGGCGACGAGCCCGCGTACATGGCGACGGTCCCTCAGGAGCCAGCGGCCTCCGCTCCCGCTCCGCCGCCCGCCGCCATGATTCCTCCTGACGCTGCCCCGGCCATAGAGAGGAGGGCGCAGAGCGGCCGCTGGACAGCGCCGCGCTCTCTCCGTCCAGCGGAGACTCTATGGCGCTCCCCTTAGCAACGGCGCCGACTGGGCCCCCCTTGACAACGCCTCCAAGGGGCGGCCCCGCATTGCCAGCTGGGGGTCCTTCCAAAAACGTTCGCTACCCGCTGAAGTTCCCTTTTCTGCACAACAGCGAAAGATAAAGCTGGTCTGTCCACTTTTCAGCCCCAGCGCAGATCAGATTGGCTCGCCACTCCCCTTGTCCAGCGCAGCCAATGGTGGCGGCGGCGGCGGCTGGGGGTTGCAGTCCCAACAGTCTCTGGAGGCCCCCGCAGGTCTCATCTCTGGAGCCTCCCAGTCAGTTCCAACTTCTGGCCACTCCAAAGGCCGTGGGGTTCTCTTGACAAGTTTTTTTTTGCCTTTGCCTCCCTCTGAGGCTGAGAGAGTGTGACCCGCCCAGGGTCTCCCAATGGGTTTCTGTGGCTGAGCAGGGATTGGACTGCCGGCCTCCAGAGCCGTGGCCCAGGGCTCAGACTCCTGCACCACCGGCCCCAACAGCGTTGCTGCCTGAGAATCCCAGACAGGAAAAAGCAAAGGTTGGCTCGTCTGGACTCCCTAAAAGACTGCATCTCCCTGTACGAGCCTGCCGTACTCTTGAAACCTGCAGAGGAGGGCTTTCCTGTGGTCCCACCACCGTCCGAGGCACGTTTGCTGAGACAGGGCCTTTCGGTGGCCGCTCCCAGCCTGTGGAACTCCCTGCCACTGGAGACCCGGCTGACCCCTTTCCCCCAGCAGGCAAGCAACCTTTCAGGTAGGAATTCGTTTTTTTAATATGATACAGCAGACGAAGCTTTTAATGCTGGCTGTCTGGGTATTCGGTTTTAAATGTACTTTTTCAAACTGTTTTTAACTTGAACAGAACTCTCATTTGATTTTTAAAGGAAATTATATGTATAGTTTGAGTATTTATAGTTTTTAAATTGTACGTTGTTTTAAACAGTTGGTAGCTGCCTTGGATCCTGTGCAAGGACAAAGGCAGGGTATTAACTAAGCTTAAAACGCCAAACCTGTATTTAAAAAGCACTTTAATGTGTTAGAATTATAAAGGCACCATAAAGAATTTCCCACATTGCTCCAGAGCATATACGGCATGGTTGAAAGGCACTTTGGGGGAGGAGAAAAGGGAAGAGGGGGTAAGGAAGGGGGTTTAAAAATTATATCCCTCTTTGACGTGAGCCAAAGGTTTACCAAAAGGGTACGATTTCCGCTCAGGCCAAACAGGGAGTCAAAGCAGCGGATTCAGAGCAAACTTTCATCCTATTTTTTCACTGAAATCCACTGACTTGGAGGTCTGAAGAAGACACTCAAAATTCCCTTTTTCCTGAAAACATCAAGAGACTGAACTTGTGCCCCTCTAAGACGACTGAGCTGCGATCCCTTTACAACAGGGACCTTCCAGAAGATGAACTACAACTCCCATAAACTCTCCTGTCCATGTTGACTGTGGCTGATGGGAGTCAGGGCCCAGCAACAACCACACAGGTCCCCCTTTCTTGTTCTTCTCTGCAGCGTCCTCCAGATGTGCCAAAACTATGTCTCCCATCATTCCCAGCCAACATACTGGAGTCGTCTAGGGATAGCATCCCAACATCTGGAAGAGGACAGGTTTGGGAAGACAGCTCGAGAAAATATGACTGCAGACCCAGCACACAAAAGCAAAGGCCTCTTTCGCACTCCACAATTATAGCACTTTGATCCCACTTTTAACAGCCAGGATGGCTCCATCCTATAGAATCCTGGGATTTGTAGTTTAGGGAGAGTGAGTACTTTGAGGCACCTTAATGCTTCACCAAGGTACAAATGCAGGTGTCCACAGTTTGCAGCCATTGCAGTTAAAGTGGGATCAGGGGTATTATAATTGTGACGAGTGAAACAAACAATTCTACCGTAGGGAAGTTTGGAGGCTCCATCCTTCCGGCCGGGTGTTGTATCTCCCATTTTACTTGCCCGCTTTCCAACTGCAAAGAATGCTACCTGGATAGCTGCAGGGCAAAAAAAAAGCCTTTGCTACTCTCCAAGCACAAATCTATGCTGCAATTTCATATACAAAAAGAGGGAGGGGGAATAGAGGAGGAGGAAGAGCAAATTACAAGTTTGGCGTTATATTGCTGTAAACATGAATCAATTCCTTCCATTCGTTGTCCAAGCACCTCTCCCGATTACTTCCCAAAAGTCTTTTGTTTGAATAAATTGAGAAACATCTTCCAAAATGTAAGGGTTTTTCCCCCGACTCCTTCATTCAAGCTTGCTTTAATGTTTCTGCTTTGATTTCATCCAGAAGGAAAGGTGAACGGAGCTCTTTGGATTTCAAGTACGTTTCCAGACCCTGCAAGAGGAGGAAGAGGAGAAAAGAGACAGGTAATTTCCATTTTACTTTGGTCAACAGTGGGCTTGTCATAATGATTAGTGGAAGAGTTCCATCTAGGTACTGCAGATGGTTCTGTTTAGATACTGAAAGGCCTCCTCCATTCTTCAGGGACTCACAGTCCTGGACTTTTAAGGGTCATACCCAAAATCTGCAGGCCGAAAATTCCCTGTCCCTGGTCTATTTTGCAGAGCAGAATTTTGACACAAGGGAAGTCTCTCCCAGCCTTAGCTGGAGATCTGAACACTGGTTTCCTTTAAGGCTCATCCATAAATTGTAAGGGAACTTCACATGAACAGAGACTCTCACCTCTCCAAAGTAAGAGACGAGTGGCGAAATCTCACATATGGCGGGTGGTTCTTCATCCTCGGTGAAGCTGGAAAAAAAAGCTCCTTTAAAGTTTACACTAAAACCCGGAGCAGAGTCCCCACCTCAATGATGTGGCTCCACCCACGGTGTTAACAGCTCCCACCTTTGCCAAACTAAAGTTCCCGGAATTCCTGGGAGATGGTTAATGGCAGAATCACCAACCCACCTCTGTTTCTCGGGTATCCTTTCCCCACAGCTTTCAATAAATTTGGCCCCTGCCTTCACGGCCCAGCGGTAGTGCTGGCAGAGGAGCGCCCGCCGGGCCGTGCTGGGCGTATCTTTCTCAGCCGTGTCAGCATTTTTAAGAGGGGAAAACTCCTCTTGCCTCTGGACTTCAAAGGCAACAAAGTTCCTATCAATAAGAGAGAAAGACAAAGCTGATAAACATGGTTTCCTGGGCAGGATGCACGTGGTAGACCACAGAATTCTAGGCCCTGCTGGCTGGCTGGGGGACGATGGGAGTTGGGAGAGTGACAGCACATGGAATGCTACAGGCCCCCACCCCAGGTGTAACGCCCCCTCCCCACTTTATCCACCCACCAAGAGGAGAAAGAAATATGGAGAAAAGGAAAAGACTATGCATCCACCACTAACTTAGAAAACTGGAACACATCAAAGACAAACTTCTCCAGCTTTATCCCATTGGGTTTCAGCGGCTTTACGCAGTTTCCCTCTTCGTCAACAAAAGGGACCTTCTTGATGGCCAAGTGGGGCTTCAGCTGAGGCTCAAATTTCCTAGCAAGAGGGAAGAACAGACCTGTAAGGAAAGGCAGGGTGGTACGGGCCTGTGTCTGTGCGGTGATGAACCCAGTCCAGGCTTTTAAACTCTGAAGGTCATGATTGTTTTTCCTTGGGATTTCAACTCTGTCCCTTCCCCAGCCATTCTTCTGCAGGACAGGGAGATCTGAAAAGTGGCAAGCAAAGCCAGGTATCTTGGGATTGAGTGGAAAGATGCTTATATTGTAAGGCGGCAGGAACACTAAAGAAAAAAACTGCTGATGGAGAACTTTCAGCATAGCTCCTAAGGTCAACAGAAACAAGTTTCTCATGATTTCAGCAAGCTGACTCGGCCTGTTATTTTTGGCACCCTTGCTGAACAGTTCCCGGAAACCTTTTGAGAATGCTCTAAAACATGACTGTGTGGGTGCAATTTCTCTGGATTTTCCAGCAGCAAGAAAAGCACATTCTCCCCTTCTGTAGGAGAGAGCTTAAAGGATTAACCTTTTTCCCCCCAAAGGGTTCCTGATTCCAGCAAGCAGAGACAAGCACAAAAGAGCCGCTCACAGAGTGAGAAATGGAAACTATCAGAGAAACTTCTTCTGACCATTCAGACAGCTCAGAACTCTCTGTTTGGAATCAAAACTAAGGTTTGCACAGAAATCCATTCACACACAAATCTATTCCTGTCTCTTCCCAGCTGAAAAAAACCTTGGTCTAAACAGCTTAAATTTAAGAATTTAAAGAATTTTTAAGTTAAAAGGTGCTTTGCTGCTAAATGAAGAACAGCATTTTCTACAGAGAAAATAATGTTCCTTTATAGAGAATATTCCTTCTACACAGAAACTTTGTGTTGCATTTAGATCTGCCAACCACATAAAAGCAAATGCAATCCCACAAGGACGGAGAATGCAAGACTTACTCTGCAACTGCCTGAAGGAAGTCCAGGGTGAAGAAATGGTTGCAGATATTCCCAGCGCTGTAGGTCAAGCGGCCATCGGGGTTCCGCCTCTGGGCCAATTCCAAGGGGATCTCGCTGTACTCCACAACCTGATACACCCCATCCACGCAACACACCACCCCGACCGGCTCAGTGGGGTAGGCTTTTTCAACCACCTGCATAAACCACAAAAATCAAGAAATAGTGGAGTCAAGAAATAGACTGGAGATCTTGGAAGAAAGTGATGGGGGGAAGCTAAGCCTGGCTGCTACAGATCAAATTAAATCACACACCACAGCCTGCAACCTGTTAGTGACTTACATGTGTGCAAAAGCAACTTACATGTATCTAAGTCCCTTTTTGGATGGGACACAGCTGTTCACTTGGGCTTACGCTCTGTCCAAAAATCTCCCCTCAAATCCAGGAAGGGATCCTATTGCAATTGCAATGAAGCAAGGCAATTCAGAATACGAAGATCTGGCTGCTCTAGGCTCCTAGGGGAAGGAAACATGGTTCCACTCCTTTTGAACCCTGACCAAGCTGAGACTAGCTGCTCCTCCATCATGCGAACTGCCTCCCCCATCCCCACGACAGCAACAGGGGCTGTCAGTTGCTGGGCAGTAGGGAAGGGTGTAGAACTGCATTGGTAGAACTACAAATGCAGACTGGATTTCAGACAGCGGATGCTAAGATTGTCCAGCTGTAATATATCTGTTTATTTAACTCTTTCAAGAAACATAGAGAGGAAAGGAAATCTGCAAGTCCCTCCATCACATCACCCCATCTGAGACTTCACCCTGTACTGTCTGTTCAATATCAATCTTCATTTCAATGAGGACTAGAAACTCATTTTATTCCATTTCATGGTAGCATCCAGGTCAGCAAGGGCAATGAATCCGCCTCGGAGTTTAGTTCAGACTTTAAGGGTGCTATCTTAGGTGCTGAACTTTTTCTGAGAGGGAGTGAGAGATTTAAGTTCAGCAATCTGGATAGCTCCTTTAAAGTTCACACCAGAACCCAGAACAGGCTCAACGTCTGAGCCTGAGACAAAAGGGAACTTTGAAACCCAAGCCATGCCTCCACTCCCCACCCAGGGTTGTCTCCTCCCACGCTTCACCTTCGCTCCACAGTCGGCCCCTTTGGAGACGCAAAAGCCGATGAACACGGGGTCGGCCATTTTGACCAGGATGTTGTCCACGCAGTAGACGTGGACGTACCGGACACCACGCCGCTCCATGTCCTCCAAGATCTTGTGGTCTGCCAGGGCACGGTATAGACCCCCGTTGCCATCTGGGGTACACAGAGCAAGACGTGAATTAACCCTTCTCCTGCTCCACATCTAACAGCAGAAAAGGGGGTGCAGCGCTTGTACATGTGCCTTCCAACTATCTGAGAAAGGCCGTTGTTCAACCTTCTGGGGTTGGGAATGGGAGAACAGCAAGGGAGAGTTGTTTCTGTAAGTGTAAAGCAAAAGGTGGCTCAAGGTGCTGAATTTATGGAATGTGTTCTGGGCACAGGTGTTCAGTACTGTGGACAGCTCCTTTAAAGCTTGGACTAAAAACCAGAGTGGATTCACGACCCCACTGATATGGGAACCACCAAGATGTTGGGAGGAACCCAAACAGTTTAAAGTATTGGATTATGATGTGGGAAATTTGGGTTCAAGTCCTGCTCAGCCAGAGTGACTCTGGGCCAGCTGTTTTTTTTCTCTCTTTCTCACACCCTGACCCACCTTTCTGGATTGTTGTGGGGACAGAAGGGTGAAGAGGAGGATACTGCATTCTGCCTCAAACATTTTGGAGGAAATGCAGAATAAAAAGTCAATAAATAGTGGAATACAACAAGCGAGTAATGAAATACATGCCACAGGTGAAGAACTTGCTGTCATCTCCTCCTGATAGCAATACCCGTTGGTGCTCAAAGATCCCAAAAATGCCTCTAGCCCCACAGTCAGGGAGGCAAAAGCGTCCCTCCCTCCTTAAACTTTGGAAGCACATGGGCCCCCCAGGGCGTACCAAAAGGGACTGTCCTTCAGCTGGAAATGGGAGGCGTACCTGGTGCCATGGCCACCTTCCCCTTCTCCTCCAAGATGACCTTCCCGTCAAAGTCTACTGCCGGCAGCATCTGCTGCTCAAACATGACCACGTTTGACTCCTCCAGGTTAAAATAGCCGTGTTCCTGGAAGAACTTCTCCGTCGGCCCCAGGGTGAACTCGCTCGTCATGATGTACCTGCAACAAAGGTGCAGTGGCAACGCCCAGGTGAGCCATGGCTCCGTCCAGACTTTTGGCTCCTCCACGTCTTCTCCTCCCTCCCTCTCCTTCTACCAACCCCAGTCCAAAAGACACCACAGCAATCCATTCTGACTTTTTGCTCCTCTCCTCTTCCTGTGGCCCTCTAGATGTTGCTAGGCTGCAGTTCCCATCAGCCTTATCAGCACAGCCAATGGTGAGGAATGATGGAAGCTGCAGTCAGATCTAGAGGGCTGCATGATTCTTACCCCATCTTCAAAGACCCAGCCACCCTGAAACCTTTAATATCTTATCCTGGGTCTCATGCCAGCAGAAAGGGAGGGTATACATTAAATAAATAGGTCAATTTGGGTGCTATATAGGCAAAAAGCAGGGCTATAAATATATAATATGAAAACAGGATTGGTCCATAATGATGTACTATTTTCTGGGAGAGAAGAATCTGTTTTCTCCTCTCCCCCTTAAATAGGTTCAGCAACTTGGAGAGTTCCTTTGAAGTTCAGACTAAAATCTGGAGCAGATACACCCACACCCCACGACACGGGGGGCCCCCAACAGCCACGCAGTTCCTCAGCCTGCAAGATGCCGCTGGCTGCCACGCCACCCACCATGGGACGGTGCACCGCGTTCCAAACTTTTCTCCGGCCAGCTGCTCCACGCGGCGGATCCGCTCGGCCTGGATCTGGTAGAGGGTCTTGCGGCTGGGAAGCCCCACGTCGTACATGCCTTTGGGGTACGGCACCCCCAGGCGCGTCCCTTGACCGCCGGCCAGAAGGAGGACCGCCACTCTGTTCCGGGAGATCTGGTGGAGACCTCGGGAGAAGAGAAAAGCCACCTCCAGGGCAAAGGGAAAGACGGGCACTCCGCGCACGATGCACCGTGCGTTAGGGGGTGGATTCCCGGCAGACACGGCACAGCAGAGCAATGCAGAGACATTGCGTTTGCAGAGAGTATTATGGGGCTGGCTTACAAAAAAAGAGCAGTATCTTGAGATCCATCCGCCAGAGCCAGGTACAGAAAGTACTGAGAGTGAATTCCGAACCTGGGCATTTATTCTGAAGGTTGTTCCCGGCACAAGTGTGCTAGGTGTGTGCGTGAGAGAGGGGGAGAGAGAGACCCACTCCTCCTTCAGAGAGGTGGGACGGTTATTATGTTTTGCCACATCTCCCAGAGCTCTCAGCCAGCCTGGCCGCTGGGGGGAGTGGAATCCAAAAGGTCATTTTGCCAACCTTGGCGGAAAGAAAACCCACAGCAGTTCGAGGGGCCGGCTGCCCACTTCCAGGGAGGCTCTGCGACTAAACAAAGGGGGAGATGGCAAAGCAGCCCCCTCCCCTCGGGGCGCCCCCCGCCCCTCCCGGAGGCCGGCCCTCCCCTCCCCTCCCCTCCCGCCTACCTTCCTCCTCCCAGCGCCGGAGCGCGTCCGGGGGGCTCCCGCAGGCGCTGCCCCGGAGCTCGGGCGGGACGGGCTCCATCCGGCGGGGGTCCGGCCCGCCGTCCCCGGGCTGCCGGTCGGCGTAGGCGCGGGCGGCCCTCCGGCAGTGGGCCCGCAGCGCCTCCCCGCCGCCCTCGCGCACCAGCGCCCGCAGCGCCTCGGCCAGCGCCGCCCGCCGGGCCCCCTCCAGCCCGGGCCAGAAGCGGAGCAGGTGGGCCTGCCCGGCCCGCGCCAGGCCCGCCCGCAGCCCCGCCGGAGCCGCCGCCGCCGCCGCCGCCTCCTCCGCCATCCTGCTGCCGCCGCCTGCAAAGTTGCGCGAGGGCCCGATCCCCGGGGCGGGAGCGCTTCCGCCCCGGCGCAACTTCCGCGCGCCCCGCGCCCCTGGCAGCCCGCCCCAAGGCGGCCCCGCTGCCCGCGCCCTTGTTCCCGGTGCAGGGGCTCCGCCTGGCCGAAGGGGGCCCGCCGGGGAAGCCGTGGGGAGGGGAGGGGAGGGGCCGGGGCCGGGGGCGGGGCGGGGGGAGGTTTCGAGGGCCTGGGAAGAAAGTTGCTTTCTTTCCCTCGCATCCTGTTTTGCAGCGAGGAGGGGGAAGCTGGAGAGGGGCGGGAGCCGCGGTTTCGGTCCGCAGAGAGGAGGGGGCGGGGGGGGCTACGCAGCCCTCCCCCGCCTCCCTTTCTCCTCCCTGCCTCTGGGGGCGGCCAGCTCCCGCCTCCCTCGGGAGGGCGCATCCGTCCCGGGTTTCAGTCCGAACTTCCCGGGACCTGCCCAGGGTGCTGAAAGCGGCTCCCTCCGGGTAGGTCCTGGACAGTTCAGGCTGCTCTCCGGCGCAGGTGGACCGCCAGCCCTCCTGCCGTGGATGCCGCCGTCCGCGTCTCCCTCTGGGACAGGGGGGTCCCCGCCTTTGGGGCCGCCTGTGGCCCTTCCCGACCCCCCATCCCGACGAGGAGCTCTGCGGACCCCGAAGCCCGCGGACTTTGGGGGGCGGTTGAGGGTTAACTTTGCAGGGCGCCTGCCTGAGCTTGGCTCCGCTCTCCCCTCCGCGCGGGACGAAGGGGCGCCATAGAGCTCGGCGTTCTTTTCTTGGCCTGCGTGGCACGGAGGGTGGGAGACGTTCCTTTTGCGGCCGGGAAGCTCCCAGAGGCGCCTGGGAGCCCGAGTCCAAAAAGGGGGGAGGAGGAGGAGGAGGAATGCCCCCCCGTCCGCTGCCGTAAAAGAGTGTTTTAGGCTCCCCCTCCTCCTCCTCCTTTTAAACCCGCGTGAGAAAAAGGGAGACGGGCCGGGGGCGGGGGAAAAGAAATCAAACCCGCTCGCGACGCGCCCCGGCCAATGGGCTCGCGGGGCTGCGGCGCCTCCGTCCAATGAGCGAGGGGGCGCCGACGTCACCGAGGGGGCGGGGCGGAGCCCCATTCAAGAGTTTGGAACGCTCGGCGGCTTTTCCCTCCGCGCCGGGGACTTTGTCCGCCGCGCGGTTCCTGCCGCCCGAGGCCGGGATGGCGCCGCCGCCGCCGCCGCCGCCTCCGGAGCCCCCCTTGCCCGCGGCCTTCCTGCGGAGCCTGCGGACCCTCTTCGACATCCTGGACGACCGGCGGCGGGGCTTCGTCCACCTGCGGGAGATCGAGTCCCGCTGGCTCCTGCCCCCGCCGGGGGAGGCCAAGGCGGGCGCGCTGCCCCGCGGCGTCCTGGAGGGGCTGCGCCGGGCCGCGCCCCCGAGCGGCCGCCTCACCTTCGAGAGGTTCGTCCTGGGCCTGCGCGCCTCCCTCCTCAGCCCGGAGAGGGGCCCGGGGGCAGGCCCCGCGCCCCGGAGCCTGGAGGAGATCCCCGGCGCCCGGGCGGACCCGGTCCGGGGCAGGCGGGCAGGTCAGAGCCGGGGGCTGCACGGGGTGGCACGAAGTTGGGATTGGGCGCGCTTCCCACTCCGGAGGCCGGGCCTCTGCGCACGTGCAAAGCGCCTGCTCGTTCTTTGAGCAGCTTCCCCAAAAGAGGGGACGCTGGCCTCTTAAGAGGAGTGGGGTGCAGTGGTTAGAGCGCTGGGCCGGCTGCCTAGGCCCATCCTGGGAACCGAGGCGGAGGAAGCCCTGGTTTCTGGGCCCAATGGGCGGTGCAGACTCGCTGGGTGGTTTAGGACCCCCTCCCGCTTCTCTCAGACTGACCTACCCCACAGGGTTGTCGCTGGGCTAAAAGTGGAAGGGCAGGAGGAGGCTGATTGGAACTCTGGTGGGTAACGGATTGAAGAAGCCGACGGGTGGCTTTGATGGGCGGAACTGGATCGGGGCTGACTCTGCTATGGGTTTTAGTCAGAACCTGAGAGTGAAAGGCCGCTGAGTCTCTTGGGGGTTTGGCGCTTTGGGGCGCACTCTTGCGGGGGGACCTCCCACCCCGGCAATCGGGAAAGGCCTGCAGTCTAACCCAGCGCGTTCCCTCTCCGGCTGCAGAAGCCTGTGGGATCCGGAAGGTGGCGGGGCCTGCGCTGAGTGAGAGCGCCTCTCGGGGAACCACCGAGGCCCGGCGGCAGACAAGGAGCCGTGGAGAGCACAGGCGCCACACCATCACCAACGGCGTGGACTACGGCATGGTAGGGGTTCCTCTCCGCAATGCCTTCAGACAACTGGGGGGGGAATCTCCCAGTCTTCCTCAACACTCCCACCCCCCCCATGCATCTCTCTGCTGACCCCAAACCAATATCCCCAAAGAGTGGGCTCCGTTTCTTCACGAGAAGAGATTTCTCCTTGCTTTTCCGATGCAGAGGCAGCCTGTGTGCTGATCTCCTCCTGATCCAGAATTACCATCCCAGCCTGGCCCCTTCTGGCTTTTTTGCACCTGGGAGGAGGCTGGGTTTTAAACCTTTTCCAGATTGCTCAGGTCAGTAGCCGCCCCTCTCCATCCCTCCCCGGCCTTCTTGCTCCTGCAATTAAACTGTCCCTCCTCTCCCCCAAATTCTCCTCCTTTCCGCCACTCGGCCTCTCGCGGCACAAGGAGAGGGGGCTGCCTTCTACCCACCCTGGGAAACAGAGGAGAGGGGCCTCGGGCAGCAGAAGTCACAATAAACCAGACTGCAGTTTGCAGGAAATACCCTGAATAACCTCTGAGTCAAAATAAACCAGTTATGGATAAGGATACAAGTAACGAGGAGTATCAAAACAGCAGTAGTGCCCAAGGAGGAGTGGAAGTCTTCCAAAAATAGCATTACGTGTTATTTAGTTTGCAAAACAAAGGACATTTCTTAAAACGGGTTGCAACATTTCTTTGTGTAGCCAGCCAGGCAACATGTAGCCTTTTAAAATATATATATATATTTCTACAGTTGCCTTGACGCTGCTTATTGGGCATATTCTTCTCTGTGGCTCCTTTCTCTGGATTTAGAGATTATTTAGTGGGGAGGGAGTTCCCCGCGAATTCCCGCCCTGTTTACAGCGATGCCTTCGATCCGCGCGTGGCCTCCTTTAGAGCTGGCTTTCAGGGATGCTCCGGGCTTTCCTTCCTCCTCCTCCGGTCGCCATGGTAACAGCCCAGGCCTGGCCGGGAGAGGACCACGGAGGTCATTCTCCAGCGGACGGCCGACTGAGCCGGATGGGGGCCCTGCTGGCCTACACCACCCTCTTTGTGCCGCTGGCCAGCGGCCTCCACAGCTCCAAAGCGTTGCGTTTTTTCCTCTGGGTAGGTCTTCCGCCGCCTCTTCCTCTTCTTTTTCCTCTTCCTTTGCTCCCATTGGGGTGATTTTAAAAATTCTAGGGAGGCTCCCATCATCTCCCCCCCCAAAGGTGGGGTTGCTGAAGGGAAAACCGGAGAGGGCTTCTGCACTTGGAACAGCTGTGTAGAGGGGAAAATTTCAGCAAGGGTTGCGTGTTA
Source organism: Ctenosaura bakeri (assembly GCA_948474755.1). NCBI lineage: Eukaryota > Metazoa > Chordata > Lepidosauria > Squamata > Iguanidae > Ctenosaura > Ctenosaura bakeri. The sequence continues at coordinate 73,507 of CAOLHI010004650.1, read as the reverse complement.
CCTGGTTGCATTACAAGCAATACCTGCTGGAACTCCCTCTTGTGTATAATCATCCAAGGTCTAGGAGCTGCGTCCAGTTTTTACTCTTTTCACTCTGTGTCCGGTTTTCACCCTCCCCGGCGGCTTCTTTTCCTGCCTCCTTTTCTAGAGTTGGGCAGGAAGGCAAAGAACGGGGGCCCTTTCGTGCTATGGAATTACAGCACAATAAGTTTTTTTATCTTGTTTAAATGATCTACCATTTTAATTCTGGAAACATGTGTAAATTGTTTATACTGTGCCTGAAATAAAGGGTGGGATATAACTATTTTGGCTAATAAACAAAGCATCAGGCTTTCAAGCAGTATTTTTAACTTCATAGTCCTGTTTTAAAGGTACTTTATCCTGTTAAGAACCCAGTGGTGTTCTGATATGATGACTTGTCTAATTGTGTTTTAGTGTTTTTATTATCAGGTTGTCAGCTTAAGTGCAGTTTACTGTTCTTATTATCGGGTTCTTGGCTTTGTCCTGTTCCTGCCTTTTTGTCGTCCACCTTGGGGTGCCTGCCAAGAGAAAGCCAGAGCATCAATAAAATCAATCAATATAAATGTTTATGTTAGATTGGGAGAAGAGGGAACGGCAGGGAGTGATACCAGACCCCCTCCCCATGTTTTCAGTTTTAATGCGTAAATGCCCACAGCCGGCATGATTTTTGGGAAGCCCAAGCGCTGCACTGAGCCCTCTGTGGGTTTTGTGTCTTCTTGGCAGCTGAAACAAATGAAGGAAATGGAGAAGGAGAAGGACTTCCTGCTCCAGGGGCTGGAGATGGTGGATCGGGTCCGCGATTGGTACTGCCAGCAGATCCACCTTCTCCAAGAGCAGCAGAAGCAGCTGGCCCAAAGCAAAGCCCGCAAGGTGAGTTATCCCCTCACCCTGAAATGGGGCATGTTTTAGATCTGTCAGTACCTTATTTTGGCTGGGCTTGGGGAGGAGTAGCTTTTCCACATAATCTGCAACATGGAGTTTCTCTGTTCAGGTTGTTCTCTACTTTTTCAACCCTCTCCTTTCGTTTTCCTGTCTCTCCCAGGAATTGCTCACAGAGGGGGGTCCTGGTCACCTCCACCACCTCCTGCCCAAACTGCAGGAGCTGAACCGTTGTCTTGGGGAGCTGCTGTCCCTCTCAGCAAAGGTGAGGAGGCCTCCCCGTGGTGTGTGACCTCTGAGGTGGCAGGGAGTGGCATCCAGGTTTTGGCAAGGAGCTGTGGGAAGGGCATTGATTCCACTCCAGGCTTTAGTCTGAACTTTAAAGAAACTATTCATGGTGCTGAATGTGTGTGTGTGAGAGAGTATGTGTGCATGTACAGTGCATTGGACAGCCCCTATAAAATTCAGAATGAAATCCAGAGTAGATTCACCGTTCCCTTGACATGGCTTCAGTAGCCATGTAGTGTAGTGTATAGTGAGCATTGGAGCATTGGTGCTGGACTAAACCAACTTTCTTTCTCTCTGCAGCCTCTGAGCCCAGGTCCCACAGCCACCAACGGCCCAGCTTGCGTTGCCATGGCCTCTCCACCTCTGGCTGGACCACAGCAGACCATCAATATGTTGAAGGAACAGAACTGGCTTCTCACCAAGGTGGGTGAGCAGTGATGGCTTCCATCTGTCTTCCTCCAAGAGCAAGCCCAGTGCTTGGAGAAGTTTTTTATTTTTTTGCGGCGGGATGATAACACCCAGAAAGTTCTGGCCAGAATGGCCATAGTTAATCCAAAAAAATGCAATTTTTCCAGGCTGTGGGTTAAAGAAATTCAAACCACGGGGAGTGGGGGAGAGAAAAACAGACAGAAAGGAAGAAGACTCCCAGTAGCTCTTAGTTATTGGGAGTAAATTGAGCTTCCTTTGCTTTGCAGGAGGTGACGGAGAAAAGCGACCGGATCACTCAGCTGGAGCAAGAGAAGTCAGCCCTGATCAAGCAGCTCTTCGAAGCTCGTGCCCAAAGCAACCGGGATGCCAACCTGCTGGATTCCACCTTCATCTAGCGCCTACCTTTTGGAGTGGCACAAAGGATCAGAGTACAGCAGGGGGACAGACACACACACACTCTCCATGTCTGCAAACTGCATGCAGACTCTTGGCATGGAGTTTGCAAATACTGGACAGTGCCTTTGCATGCTGCTTCTCCAGAAACTCTTAGATCTCTCCAATCCTTGACGAAAGGCCTGAGGCCAGGATGATGGGCATTTGCTCCTTCTTTAGTAGTTGGGGAAGGAGTGTTCAAGCCCAGGCTGACATGTTTCTCCACCTGGGTAACTCCTGGAACCAAGCCTGATGTCACCACAGTTTTCCCAGGAATCCATGACTCTGTTTCTCTGAGTTCACAGATGCGGAAAATAAGCGTCCAGTGAGAGGAAACTCCTGTTCTAAAATCTCTTCTTTGACATGAGAAAGGAACTTATTGCGTACATTTCTCTATAATGTTTCTGACAACACTCCAAACTTTGGGGATGTGAGTTGCCTCATGAACCCCAGAAGCTGTTCCAGGAGTGAGGCTGTAACCTAGGAATGGAAATCTCTGCTTTTTTCAACTCCATTTTTCTCTAAGAGAAAAGTACCTCCGAGTGCTCTTTTCTCTGCACTCCTTTAATCTCATTTGGGTTTCAGGTCAACCTCATACCTCCATTCATTTGTCTTTTTAGTAATCTGTGGTATCCATAGAACTCTTCTTCTAGCCCCACATTTCAAATGAGCCAATTCTGTCACTTTTCTTTACTATCCAGCTTTTACAACCATAGATAGAAATTGCCATCCTGAGTTGCCTGCACTGCCATTAATCTCCTTGAATGATCCATTCTGCTCTTAAAGCTCACCAATTTAGCAGCCTTCACTGCATCCTGTGGCAGTGAGTTCCATAGTTGAACTAGGGCCTTTGTGAAGAAGTTATTCCCTTAAAAAGAACATCTGTCCTGAATGTTCACCGGTAGGAAAGCTGCAGGGAAAAAAAAGTCAGTTTTCTTCACCAGCTTTCCTGTTTGCAGAACAGAGTCCAGTTCTATTCGGCGGTTTATGGAACTTTAATTCACTTCTTATCTCCAATCACTTGCTTCTTGTGCTCTTAGCTCCAATCACTGATTGAAGATAAGATGAGAAAAAGGTTGTGGACCCAATGCAGGCAGAGGGTTCTCCATTCTTGCTATGTAAGTGCAGGCAGCTATTAATCTCCATATTTCACTCCCTGTTGCCAGCAGGTGGTGCTGTGAAATCTTCTTTAAGATGGCTTGTGTTCCGTTTGCAATCCTTATGGTAACTGTTGCTCTTGGTTATCTGTGGAGTGTGCTTCTTGAAAGGCTGTTGAGGCATCGACACACGTTCTCCCTGATCCCCTGAAGCAGGTCCGGCCTTGTCCGGCCATGGTCCTCCCTGCCATCATGGCTGTGTGGTTTAAAAGCAAACTCACAATGTGGGTATTTCCATTTATGGTTTGAAACAGTGGCTGGCATGCATAAGTGTCTCTGTTCCATTTTATCTCCTGTTCGGTTTCCAGCCCCGCCAGCCTTCCCCAGCCCTTCCTCATGTGAATGTTTGTATGTTTGCCTAGCAAATAGACTATTTTGAAAAAAGAATTTTTTGCAAGGGTTGTGATGTCCATATTTCTCAGACAAGCTGGAATGTTTGTGACCATTCTGTGGCATCACAGCTTGTTCCTTAGTGGGAAAGACAGAGGTGGCTACCAGGGACTGGATGTGCACATGTTTGCACATGAGAGGCAGGGATTTTTTGTGGTGTAGAGGTCTGAGTGTTAGACTAGGACACTGTGAGACTAGGGTTTGAATCCCTGCCCAGCCATGGAAACCCACTGGGTAGCTGTGGGCAAGTCATACTCTCTCAGCCTCAGTGGAAGCAAGGGCAGCCCTCCCTCTGAGCAAATTCTGTGATAGGGCTGCCATCAGTCAGAAATGCCTCGAAGGCACACAGTGACAGCAAATTATGGCAGCCCACCTCAGGGGTCTGTTCTGACCACTCTACCATCCTGCCACCCTTGCTTGGCAGTCGCTGGTGCTGTAGTGGTTTCCCTTGTTCGGAAGCAACTCATTTGGAAACTAAATTAATTCCTCTCTACAGTAACCGAGGCATAACTAAGATGCATTATGACTAAGGCAAGAATGTATAGTGTCCCTCCCGTTGCAGTGTAACTATTAACTGGTTAATTATTTTTTTCTATCGTTACAGGGTAAAGTGTAACTTCAACTCTAAACATAAATAAAAAAACAGTTACAGGGTGCGTGTGGGTGCTTAGGAGTGTTGTGTAGACCACAGGCCAGCCTTTTGTAGCATTCTGTTTTGTGCAACTATTTTAGTTGCTATTCGGTCACGACAAAGTGAGGAGCTGCTTTTGAAATTCAGCAATTAACAGTTACAGTAATTATTTTAAAAATAAAGCAGCTTTAATAGCAAACACTCCAGCGTTTCACAGGTGAAAACAGGGACCCATGTGGCGTTTGTACAAAGTGGTGTGTAAATAAATGCATGCTAAAATATTCAGACATAGGGCTGAATATATGCAGCCGGCACAAATATATGCAGCTTCCTTTACTTTTTTGGTACGAGAATTCTCACTCCCATGTTGACTCCAAGCCCTTTGGCTCTTCTTCCTCAAGAGTCAGTTTTGCACCTCAATGCAAAGGCTTTTTTGTGAATGCATCTCCTCTTTTCTACTTTAAGGGCATTTTGGGCTTTAATCCCTTCTGTAAATGTGTTTTTACATCCAAACTTTTGTACGTAGTTTTTGGTCTTTATATGTAGCAGTTTTTTAAAAAAGGATATTCTGAGGTTTTGTTTTTATACTTGTTGATATTCTTTGTAATCACGGAGGATCCTTCTTCCCTGTTACACACAAAAAATAAATGTTAAAATGAGCTGAAGGTTGCAAGTCCTGGTTACTATTACTATAATTATTATAATTTGTAATGGCAGAAGTGGATGCATGTCTGTCTGGCTGAGTCATCACTCCAAGATCATGAGAAACTTTATGTACATAATAAGGAAGCTTGGGTAAGGTAGATCATTTGTGTTTCAAATGAGCACCTATTTTATTTTTAAAATGCAGTAATTAAATTAAAAGCATCTGTATCTTTGACCTGTAGTACCATCTTCAGTCACTAGGTGGAAGGCTTTCCCAACCAACACAGGTTTGCACTTGATTCTTTGAAATGTGGAGGGGCTTCTACTCAGAAGTAAATCCATATACATTCAATGAGACTTGCTCCTAGGGATGTATAGTAGCTTCCCCCACCTGCCTGAGGGTTATGGGACTTGTAATCCAACACTGTAAACTGGAGGCTGCTGTAAATACATGGGAGACAGTCCTCTGCTGAATAGGAAAGGGTTTACTCCTGAGTAGGCATGCACTGGATTGCAACCCATTCCCCTCCCAGTGTGTTTGGGACTGCAAGCCCCATTGTTCCTGATGAGCAGGCAGGAGATGATGGGAATTGGAGTGACATGAGGCTGTTCTAATCTGTTAGGTTGTTGAGTTAGGCAAGGTGCCTAAATGTGAGCAACCTCTGGCTTTGCTATGGAGACTTTGCTGCCAACTGCCTGCCTGTCCTGCTTGCCTCAACAAGTGCCGTGCACAGGTGGGCAGGCAGGTTGGCACACACCACCCAGTGATTTCTTCTTGACAAGAAAAGTTCTCTGTTTTCTGCTTTCCACCTCTTGGAAATCCCTCCTCTATTGTGCATTTCAAGGGGTTGCTGCAGGTATGCTTTAATCCTTCCAGTAAATTGGCTTAATCTGGGATGTTTGTGATGCCAGTGTGAATTGTGGTGCATTGCAGGGTCTTTTTTAAACAAATGCCAGGTGACTACAGAAGTGTAGTGGAGCCGCCTTCTTTGGAGGTTTTTAAAGAGAGCTGGATGACTGTCGGGAGGGCTTGCATTGTGTCTTCCTGTATGGCAGGATGGGTTGGACTGGATGGTTCTGGGAGTCTCTATATCTATATATCTATATATCTGTGGCTGAAAATCAAGGAGAATTTTTCCATGATACCAAATGCCCAGAGCCTGGAAACAAAGACTCACATGAGATGGAACATGTGTTCTGCATAGCTGGCAGCTTCCTTTGTTTGCAAAATAAATTGTAACCAACACAATATCTTTGTCTTTAAAATACTACTATTTTTATCTGTGGAACGCCAGCCCCACATACAAACATACTATACATGGTAAGCTAGGAGAATGCTGTGAGTATGTTTTTTCCTTCTGGGGGTGTCTAAAAGTGTGAGGAGGGGGTGCAACACACCCTGTCTCCACTGTATAGGCATGCCTCAATTAACACAGCCTTTGATTAAACAAGCTCTCTTTTACAAAGGCTTTTTCACTCCTGCTCAGCCCTGCTTTTTTCCTCCTCATTCTCTGCTCAGCTGAAAGCTATTTAGCATCACCAGCACTGAGATGAAGGTGCGGAAAGGCTGGAGAAACACAGACTTTTGCTGTCAGGTTGCGGCAGCGTGTCTAATAACAATCCTTGTTCTTTCTATGTTCTTTCTGCCTCTGACAACAGAGTTTCTGTTTAAGAAAGTTATGCCCAGGAACACATTGACTTCATTAACTGAGCTCCACTTGGATGCACACTTAAAAACAAGTGCAGGCCCAAATCTGTAAGCTATTTCCCCTCCTTTGTGGGGGTGAGGTTTGCATATTGGGCTGCTGGCAACCAGATAGAATTCCTCTCCCCCGGAATATTTTTAATAGGATGAAGCAAGACCTTCTTCTCAACATGGGGTGCCAGCTATCGTGTCCCAGCTGTGGAGCTGTCTAGCTGTTGACTTCATGGGTGGTGATCCGCACAGGGATTGTTCCCAGTCGTGTTGGGAGATTTTTCTGAGCACGGTCCTTGCTGGGGGACAGAAGTGAAAGGAGTTAATCCACTCCAGCGTCACTTGCTTGGGGACGTTGGCCTGGTCGCTGTGGGGAGGACTTTGCCCCAACGTGGGTAGTTATGAATTCCAGGTAGGTAATGGTGTTCTGGTCTGAGCATTGGATTACGGATCCTGGAGTTCAGGTTTCAATTCCTTGCTCGACCCACTGGGTGACGTTGGGTGTGTCACACACTCTCAGCCCCCAGCAAGCCCCATAATAGGTTTGTCTGAGGGCCACCATAAGTTGAAAACAACTTGAAGGCACGCAATAACAACAACAACAAAAATGCAAGTGTTGGACGACAACCCTGGAGACTAAAGTCCGAATCCCTGCTCAACCATGAAAACCCCTTGGCTGACCTTGGGCAAGTCACACTTTCTCAGCCTCAGCCTTCCTCGGAACAAATCCTGGCAAGAAGATCCTATGACAGGCTTGCCATAAATCAGAAACAACTTGAAGGAGCGCAACAACAAGCTCGTGTGAGTCCGTGAAAGCAAAACCAGCGAAGATACTTGTGGCGCCTCAAAGACTTAAAAGTTTTATTTGCCATAAACATTCAGATGTGCAGAATTTGGGCTCATGTGGCGCATGAAGAGGCTTATTGCTTGGGTGGAAGGGGATGTGCTTGGTGGGGTGCAGAGAGAATTGAAAAGCTAAAAAAAAGTGGGGGGGGACAGATGCTGATGTTCATGCTAACACAGGGGTGTTAACATTGATCAGTGGGGGCCCAGAGATTCTGTCACAGGTGAGCTGACTCACATCTAGGGAAATAAAAAGCCTTTGTTTCTATTCAAGTCATAGGAGATGGAAACAAACTTTGTGCCGAATTCTTGCAATGCACCTTTTGTTCCTACCAGGCTGCAGGACACGAACTCAAACTTTGTGCTGAATTCTTGCAATCCAGCCTTTGTTCCTATTCAAGCCGCAGGAGACGGAGCCAGAGTTGAGCCTTTTGATGAACGCTTTCAATGCAGACCCATTGCGACTGATGGGGAAAACAGAGAGTCTGTGAGGCTGGGAGCCCTTTGAAGTCCCTCCAGGGCCAGTGGATCTCTCTCTCTTCCCCAAATCTGACTTATATTTTCCATTTCTCTGCTTGGAACTTTGACTTTTCAGCCTTGGTTCTGGATGCCCTCTCACCCTCCAGCTTTCAGTTCCTCTGTGTGGGCACCCTTTTTAGCTTTAGCTGCAAGGAGTTCCTCTCACAGTGACTCATGGCTTTCTTCTTCATTCATGGAAACTGCAGAAACGAACTTTCATCTCGTTTGATGTTTTGCACAAGACCCAACTGCCACAGGATCTGGTGGAAGCCCATTTGAGGAAGAATGCCCTTAGGCAATTCCAGCTTACAGTTTGGTCCCCTAGATTTGAAATTCTGTTCGTCTGTCCGTCCATCCGTCCATCCATCCATAGCTCTGGAGGCCAACAAGTCCAACCCCTAGTAGAACTTTAAGATCATCCTGAGAGGTCCTTTTTCCTGTACCACCACCTTCTCAAGTGCCTTTGGTGGGACAGGGTCTTCTCAGTGGCTGCTCCCGTCCTCTCTGGGGAAGCCCTTAAGATCTTTAAAGAGGGCCACCAAGTCCCCCCCTCCAGTCTTCTTTTCCCCAGGCTGAATGTGCCAAACTTGCGCATGTATTGTGTTCTCTGTGTCTCTTAACAGGCTGGTTTCCCTTCTCTGAACCTGTTCCAACTTGTCTCCGTCCTTCTCGAAATGGGAAGCAAATGATGGGCATTCCGGCTTGCCTTAGTGGTGGATTCCTCCACTGGCGGAGGCAGGATAGATGGCCGTTGGGGTCCCTTCCATGATTTCTCTCCCTCCATCCTCATGTTAGGAGGAAAAAAGGAGTCTCTGCGTGAACTTTAGTTCGGAAACACTGTGCAAGTAGACCAGATCAACAGGCATGACCCATCAATGGCCTCCTTTCAACTTCCTCTCCATTCATCATCTTATTTTATTCATGATTGTGAGAATCAACATGTTTTTTGGAGGGAGTGGTGTGTGTGTGTGTGTGTGTGTGTGTGTGTGTGTGTGAGATGGCGATGGTGGAGAAGCGAGAGATCTGGTGCACATTATCTTTGCAAACCTTACAGAATGCTGTCACTACAATGCTATCTGTTAAGCGTCTCAACAACTTTTGCATCTGGCTCCAGCGAAGAGATCATTTTGTTCTTCCAGCACAGCTGGGCGTGGTGCGAAGAAACCTCTGTTGCCCTCTTCCACTCGGTTGTGCAAGAATGCCTTCAGTGTTTATAACATGTTTGCTAAAGCAATAAAGAGGTCCCTGCTTTCTTTCTTTATTCATATATGTGCCTGGGCTTAGTCGGGCAGCGAGATCCTAATTCTGTCCAGGAGGAAGATGAAACAAATGACAACTAACAAGGGGATGGGATGGGGAAGAATGTATCTACGCCAGCACTGAAGGAACACCACTGGTACCCCATGTGTTTCTAAGTATAATGCAAAGAGCTAGCTTTAAATATTTAAGGGCTTGAAGCAGGTTGATCCCTGGGGTATCCAAAGATCTGCCTGCTTCCTTGAAAGGCCAAACCTCTCCGACTGTTATGATCTTTTGCAGAAGCCTTCCTCAACATGCCAAGTTAGAGGGCGAGCCAGGTTGGTGGGGCGATCCTGCCAGGGGTTCTCCATCCCCGAACCTTCACTTTCCTCAATGGTTTCTGATAGGTTTGTTTAATGTCGACGTCTTAAAACTGCTCTCCCCACCTAGAGATTACAGGGCAGTATGTGGCTGTCATGAAACCCAGCTTTCAGGAAGGTTACTTCCTTCTTCGGACTGCAAATGCCCCCATCCAGCCTGATCGGCAGTCTTTACGGAGACCCTTTTGGTTGTCTCCAGTGTACCTCAGAGGGGTTTGCACATGATGCTCACGGCATCCTTTTTGAGCATGGTACATGATACTCATGTGCAGGTGAACAGATACAGGACAAAAAAAACAGTAAGGAAGCACTCTTGGGAAGCAAAGCCTGTGTTTATGCCCCTTATTTCCACCATCACCATTATCATCCCCCCCGCCAATGATATTCCTTCTTCTGAAATATCCCTACGCTGCCTGGGATGCATTGACATTGTACTCGTGTCTAAATTGTACTTGTGATGCCTGTATTGCCACCTATCTGTCTATACTTATCTACCTTTCTATCTATCTGTCTTTCTATTTATCAGTCCGTTCATTTGGTAATCTGTCCTATCATCCATCCGTTTGTCTGTCCACCCATTCATGTATCTGCCACATTTTTGGCAAATTGCACCAGGTGCTGCCCTGTTCTGCCCTCTTTCTTGACCATGCTGAAGAGGCAAGGAAGGGGAAGGCTCTGCCCCTGAGCTACGGAGCCCATCTCTCCTTCATTGCACCCTGCATGAACAGCTGGAGCATCTGGCTAAACCTGGAGCAGCTTCGGTGTGTGCCAGAGCTCAGAAGAAGGGAGAGAGAGACATTTAGTGGAAACATCTGTGCAATCTGTATGGTGCAAGTCTCTCCGAAGCAAGTGCAAAAGGACTTGTTACGCATTGCTGGTCAGTTCCTCCACGTGCAAAGCCTTTTCCTGCCTTCCAGAGGCTTTTGCCTCTGTCAATACCCCTTGCACCCTTTTCTGCCACGATAAGATAGACAGCTTATCTTCAGCTCCCGCTGTTGGGCTTGGCCTGGACAGCCTATCCTGCTGTCTTGGAAAGATGGAAAAGGCCTGCAATGTAGGAGGCTGGACACAACTTACAGACCCAACTTTTAACTGTTGCTGTTATGTTTTGCAGAATCATGGCGTTCGTCCTTTAGCATTTCCCTGCTAGGAAGATCTCCCTAAGCTCCACTTCCCAAAGTACCAGTTCACACTTCCTCTTTTCCCCTTAATTTGTCTAGTCTTGTTTTCAAAATCTGGGGCTGCTGTCACCATCATTGGTGGCAAGGAATTCTGTAAATTTGCATTGTTCAAAGAAGTTCTTAGGACCAGGGTGGGCTCGTGGTTCCAAGTTCATACCAGCCGTAGGGAAATCCCAGTTCAAATCCACACTTACAAAGAAACTCGCTGCCTAACCTGAGGATGTTAATACCTCACAGGGCTGTTGTGAAATTTAAAAAAAACAAACAGGGGAAATGGACTGCGTATTGAGTTCCTAAGGTAAGTGGAATTATAAATGTCATCAAGTTAAATATTCAGATTGCAATAACACGAAAGGAATGAGAACATAATCCCTTTTTCCTTTTCACATTATTTGTAAGTGCAGTGCAGGCTGAGTATCCCTTATCTGAAAATTAAAAATGCTCCAAAACCAGGGATTCTGGAAAAGCAGAACTCTCCTACTGTGCTGCCTACAGAACCTGGGATTTGTTGGTGCCGTACTTCTTTGTAAGTTATACTCTTGATGCCTGAATTCACACCTGTCCCTCTACCGACCTATCTGCCTTTCTGTCCATCCACCTTTCTATTCATCGGTCTGTCCATCTGGCAGTCTATCCTGTCTACCTATTTGTCCATCCAGCTGGCCGGCATAGTTTTAGCCAGTTTTGCACAAAGCACTGTCCTCTTCTGCCCTCTTTCTTAACGATGCTTAAGAGGCTACCCAGCGTGACTTCCAAATTTTGGACGACAACCAGCTTGGGGGGTGAGCCCATCTCGCCTTGGCCGGGGGGCTTTCTTGCAGCAGCCATCCAGGGAAAAAGAAACTTGTGTTGGGGGGCAGACTGGCCTGAGCCAAAAGGCCATTCCTCTGTGCATCCAGTGGAGAGGAAAGCCGTTGGATCCTCTTCAGACAAACCCTGCTCCGTTTGGTCCCCGGCTGGTTTGCCCGGCGGGCACCGTTTTCCAGATGTCCCCTCTTGTGTCCAGACACTGGCGGCCATTGTATCCGCGGCCTTGTGGGGCCTTTTGGACTTTCTGTCCAGGGCACAATGCCAACGGAGGGGTAACGGACTTTCCCACAAGGCGGGGAGGGTTCTTGCAAGTTCTTTCCAGGAAGGCGGCCATCAGCGGATGAGGGAGGCCACCCAGTTGGTGGGCTAATTGGGGAAGATGCCCAGAGACCAATGGGTGAAAAGAGAAGAGGGCTAAAATTAGCTTTTCTATTATCCATTATTCTGATGTTGCCAGGGTGGTGGTGGTGGGGGTGGTGATAATTGAGCATTTCCACAGCTCCCTATTTTATTTTATTTGGTCCTTCTCCTTGGTGGGGTGGCATCAGGCTCTGTACTATGGCTGTATTGTGTGAGCCAAAAGGTCACGGAAATTCAACTCATCCTTAGTGGACGCAGGCCTTAAGATATTGTTGGGTGTCCTCTGAAGTCCCCCCACCGTGTGTTTCTTTTGGGATCAGAGGGACTTTGAGGTTTCCGGGCCCTCAGATCTATGCATTAAAATCGCAAGGAAAGAGATTCCACGGAAACAACAGGAAGAATTTCTCAAAGCTGTTCTTACTTGTAAAGTGCTGAGTGCATGACGGGTGCCATTTAAATTAAATAATAATAATAACAGTAATAGTAATAGTGTACCCGTTGTGTGCTCCGAAGCCCTCGTCTTTGTTCCCACCTCTGCCCAGAGATTGGAATCGGTTCCTATACTGTGGATGTTGTGGGGATTGTGAATAGTGTGGGCGATGGACTGCGCCAGGATCCAGGAAGAGGCGCATCGCGTCCCCTTGCCTCAAACGTCCGAGGGCTGCGAGGCAGCTCTTGCAGCTCTTGCGTCCGCGTGGATGCGCCAAAGCCAGAGCCCCGCCGGCCAAAAGCCGCTCCCCCGGGTTCCCCCTCTCCCAGGAGGGAGCGTGCTGGTTGCGCGTGCAAATGGGGAGACCCCCTGCAACACTCAGGCGGGCGCTGCGACGCAAGGCCATTCATTGGGACGGGCCTTTGGGGGCCTCGTTCTTGGGGGGCGCGTGCGTGGGATTCCCAGGGGAGGAGGAGGAGGAGGAGGAACTCTCTCCCGCGGCTCCCGTCCGGCGCTGACTCGGCGGCTTAGGCTGGAGCCAGGGCGGGCGGAGGCGGCGGCGGCTCACCTGCCTCGGATCGGCCCCCTTCGGCCCGCCCCGGCCCGGCCCGGCCCAGTCCAGCCCAGCCCGGCCCGGAAGGAGGCGGAGCGGTGCCGGGGCGGCGGGGGCGGCTTCCCTGCCGGGCTGGCCGGGCGCGCGCGGAGCCCCTGGAGCGGGATGGGGTCGGCGAAGCAGAAGGCGGCGGCGGCGGTGCTGGGGGCCCTGGCCCTGGCCGCCCTGGCCGCCCTCCTCCTCCTCTGCGTCCCCGCCAGGGACCTCCGGGAGCCCCCCGCCTACAAGGTGAGCCCCCGCCCGCAGCGCGCCTGGAAGGGGCAGGATTTGCACCGGGGGCCCGACCTTCTCCCCGCCGCTCCCCCTCTCCCGCCTTCCTCATCCTTCCTTCCTTCGCCTCGGCTCCCGGACCTCCCGAACCCCTTGGCGAGAGAGAGGCGGTGGGGCGTCATGGGGAAAAGCCCTCCCCTCTCCGGGCGCTCTGAGCCCGCCCGGGGGTCTTGTGGCCCCTTCGAGGCTGAGAGAGGGAGAGAAGTCGGGAGCCCCCCCAGGCTGAAGTCCGCTCCATAGCAGGCTGGAAGGGACCGGGGCGGGCAGGGGGCGCGCACGTGGGAAGGGCAATCCACGTGCAAAAAAAGCCTGCGGGGACTGAGGGGACAAGCTCAGGGCTGAGGGTGGTCGTCGGGGGAGGGAAGAGGGAGGAAGGATGGTCGCCCGGAGCCCGGGGAGGAGGGGAGCCCGGGAACGGCTGGGATGGGTTGGGTTGCTGGCTGGGCGCCGGAAAGGCTACCCGTTCAGTGGGGTCCGAAGACCCCGCGCCCCCCGCCAGGAAACCCGGGTCTCCCTCCAGCCCCCGGGACGGGAGCCTGTGGATAGATCCCCATGTCGGGGTCTCTCTTTCCAGTCTTGCTTTGTCGTTTTTGGCTTTTTTTAATTCAAGGATTGCCCAGGAAGCTCAAAGTCTTCTGCAACGGGCTTTTGCGCATCCCCGTTCCTAAGGATGCCTTTCTTTCAGCCTGAGCTATACGGCAAGGGGGTTGTGGGGAGAAAAGAAAATGGGTGTGGGGGGGGAGAGAGAGTCGTGCACAAGTTGCCTTGAGCCTACTGGGAGGACAGGCGGGGCTGCACTGGGATAAAGAGATGATTAGTTTTTTAAAACACAAGGATTATCAAGAGCGCCCCCGGGCGTGTGCAGAGTGCCTCCAAGGGTACCTCACACAGGCTGCCAAGGGGGGAGCGAGCGGGGCTGTGTTCAAACGTAAAGACAAAGCCCAGATGCTTCCTCGACTCCTTTTCCGAGTTTGGCTGCCTTTTAGGGAAGGGAATAAATTGTCTTGGCTGTGACTCCTGTTCCATCTGGAAGCCTCAACCCATCTTCCTCTCTTGGGAAGGTGTCTTCCTGTCCTCCACAAAAAGAGGGAGATTTCAGAGATGTTTCCCCTTTTCTCCCCCTCTTCTTCCCTCGCTGTCTGTTCTCAGGCAGACTGTTCCTTGCTCGGGAGGCTCAGGTGGGTCGTGGCAGCGGCCAAGCCCCCCTTCCTTGCAGGCTGGATGCATCATCATCATCATCATCATTATTATTGCAAAAAAAGAGAAGGAACCAAAGGAGAGGATGTGATTCCCTTGGCTGGTGAACTTGAGACCCTGCAGCGGTTAAAAATAGATTCCTTCCCTCTCTCAGAGTTTGGGGAAGGAAGCAGAAAAACAGGAGGGGCGGCCATTTCCACAAAGGGGGAGCAAGACTTTGACCCTTTGGCTTTTTTTGTGGGGGGGGAGAGTAGATCTTGCCCCCCTTTCCCCTTCCGGACTCTTTTTATGAGCCCGGCAGCATGGGGAACTCTCAGCTATTTCTTAAGAAAAGGAGTATGTTTGACATTATGTTAAAGGTTGCCACGTTTCTTTAAAAAAACAACAACCCTTCACGTAAAAAGCTGTACCACTTTTTTAACACTAACATAGCGTGTCTTTGCATGGGGAGGGGATTTTATACTCTTGTTGTTGTGTGCCTTTCCGTCATTCTTGATTTATGGGGACTCTGTCCAGGGCTTTACCGGCAAGGTTTCGCCAGAGGTGATGGCCGCGCTCTCCTTGCAAGGTTAGCTGTGCAATTTGGACAAGCTTAGCTGGTGATTTTCCATGGCTGAGCCGGAGCTGGGTCTCCCAGAGTCACCGAATTAACATTCAAACTGCCACATCGTGTTGGCTGTCAAGATTTTTTTTCTTCCAGAGAAAGGTTGCTACCATTGGCTTCCTCTGAGGCTGAGAGAGTGTGACTTGCCCAAGATCACCCATTGGGTTGCTAGGGCCGAGTGGGGATTTGAACTCTGGTCTGTGAATGTCCTAGTCTGCTACTACTGCTACACCTCTGTTTTCAGAGTTTTCTCGGCAAGATTTGTCATTCAGATTTAGATGTATAAAATGAGTCATCTCTGGTGTTATGCTCAATTTCGGTTTAATGAATTGTTATTTTTGCATTATACACTTGAACCCCTGGCAAAGGAACAGACTGGAAGGCTTAAATGCAGACACACCATATGTGTGGTAGTGGCAGTTAATGCAGGGTGGTGGTGCGGAGTTAAGATGCATAAAGTTGGTGGCAGAGGCGGGGATAAGTAAAGCCCCTCCGGTGCACTTTGGTTTGGAGAGCAATATAAACAGATAAAATAGTGCCCTGCCCGCAAGGATATTCCAATCTCAGGTGCTGGAAGTTCCTCAGTCTCTATGCAGGGGGAGGAAAACAACCAGCCTCCTTAGTTTCCCCCAGTCCTCTGATTTTGGAGAGATTGGAAAAAAGGCTTGTGATTAGCAAAACGGTTTGCTAATTCTGCCTAGTCTTTGATCCAGATCTGTCTGCGTGTCCCGGCAAGGCGTGTGGGGAGCAGCTGGCAGGCACAGGACCTGCCTCCGGAAGGTGAAGCCTGGCTGGCTGAGGGAAGCCCCGTGAGTCACCCGGGGAAAGTCTTGCCCAATGCAGCCACCCACACCCACCTCTCCTGCCATAAATGCGCCTGGGGGATTGTGGGAGCGCTAGGCGTGCCCTTTCGCTCTCAAAGTTTGTCGATCTGGTGATGTCGTTCAAAGGACCCCCTCTGCATTTTGGGTATGCCTCCCCCGGGAAAGGAGATAAGGAAGGGGGAAGTGCCAAGGGGGAGGTGGGAAAATGGGTAACGCTCTGTTCTGTGGCACAAGGTGAGGCCAGCAGGTGGATTTGGGTTAAACGTTAAAACAGATTGGCACTGGAAGGAAGTGGGATAGAGCAGTTGCAAAATATTCGTCTTTAGAATCCATCTATCTATCTATCTTTCTATCTATTTTTGGCATTTGTTGTTGTTGTGTGCCTTTAAGTTATTTCTGGCAACCCTCGGTGAACCTATGATGGGGCTTTCTGGGGCTGAGAGAGTGTGATGCGCCCAAGGTCACCCATTGGATGTCCATGGCCGAGCAGAGGTTCGAACTCTGGTCTCCAAGGTCATGGTACAACATTCAAAACACGACACTACGCTGAGTCTCACCTGCTACCATTTAGCAGGTGAAAACTAAAGACTCGTTGGCTGAGCAACATCAGTGTGCGTTCAAGGTGGCAAAAGTTATTAACGAGAGAGAAGACACGTGCTTGGAGAGGCTGCAGCAGTTACTTTTGCTTGGGGCCATTTCCGCACTAGACTGCTATCACGCTATGATTCCACTTTCAACATCCTATGGAATCCTGGGGTTTGCAGTTTCAGGAGGGGCCGGCTGTGTCAGGGAAAGGGGTGGGATTGGCACGCTGCCCCATACTGGAAAACCTTGTGTGTGTGTGTTTGTGTGTAAGAGAGAGGATAATAAACAGAACGTTCTAAATATATTAACAAAATGTTTCAACTCCTGCCTTCTTCCGCTTCTCAAAATAAAAGAGCTCTGCATCCAAGGTGGGCTGTTCAGAGCACTTGGATGCTGCTGGCATTTATTTTGAGCAAATGATGAAGGCAGAAGCTGAAATGCTTTCCTCCCAGATCTATGAGGTTCGGTTTCTTAATCACTCCAGGAGATATAGATATGAATATATTAAGTGATTAACTGCAACCTTCTGGGGTCTAGAACAAACTTGTCAGAAGGGCTGCTTGTTGGCTTTTCAATCTCCTACACACAGGCTCACACATATCCACTTTAATCCACCATGTATTGGCAACACCATCTGGATTTTCCACCAAGAATATCTGATCTTGCCTTGCTCTGCTAACCCCAAGACTGTGGGGAAAAGGGGAATAAATCAATTTTTCAATTTTTACTGAACCTTACACGGCTACTTCTGTCAGCCTGGATGGTGAAAGACACACACACAAAGCAAGAGTTTGTTTCCCCTGGGGAGGAGAGAACCATTTATGGAACCAGTGTCCCCGTCCCACAGTCGGAAATGGGTGCTTAAGAGAAAGAGTTCAGTGCATTCACGAAGGGCGATGGAAGCATCTCTTGACAGTAAAATCTTCATTATCGAAGTCCACCCCTTGGTACTAACTGGTGGGAAACATCTTGTCCTGATCAAGATTATCAAACCACTTGTACCAAATGCTGGAAAAATATCTCCTGGGGAAGGGAGTTTAGAGAACGTCTGGATTGGGACCTCAAGACAGAAGGACTCCTACGGAGATTCTCCATCTCTGCCCTGAAAAGATGCCAAATTAAGGATAATTTGGAGTCTGACAATGGCCTCCTTGGAGAGGTCAGGTAGCAGTTTCTTTGTGGGATTGGAGACTTCTCTGCTTTCCTTCCTCTGGATTAAGATTCAGGTCATTTGAGACGAGTTGCATAAATGCAGTTTTCTCTGTCTCCTCCTCTGATTTTCTTTCCTCCCACCCAGCTGGAGCTCTCCTCGGCCAGCCTGCAAAGGAGCCCCGTTTAACCTCCTGCGCTCCCCTCCCAAGGGAGGCGGCTGAAGCTGAAGCAAAAATGTCCTTTTCCCATTGTTTTTCCAAAGGCCCTGGGGTGGGAAGGGAGGGACAAGGATGGACCGGGATGCCGCAAGAGGATGACCTTGAAATCCCCCGTGGCAAGTCCTGGGGGAAGGAGAAAGATTCAATCTCTCCATATATATAATAAACGCACATTAGGTGCAATAGTGTTTTGGGCTTTCCTATCACAATACTGTGCGTAGGTGTGGTGAATGTCTGGGATGTGACAAGAGCGTTGCCGGCCTTTGATATTCAGATTATGTTCATTAAGGTTGCCCAGCCACTTGCCAGGATTACTGCATGTGTGTGTGTGTGTGTCTATCTATGCATGCCTGTGCCTTTAAGTCACCTCTGACTTATGGCAATCCCATCCACTTCCTAGGGTTTTCTTAGGCAAGGAATGATTAGAGCTGGTTTGGCCAGTTCCTTCCCCTGAAATATTGCCTCCAGCACCTGGGATTCATTGGAGGTCTCCCATCCAAGTACTAACCCAGGCTGACCCCGCTTAGCATCCAAGGTCAGACAGGATCTGGTGCCTGAGGAGGGAGGACACCACCTCCCAGGGAGGGAGAGGCCTGCCTCAGAGCCGTGGGGGCTGTTTGGCTAACTCTTGGAATTTCGTCCTCCCCACCCGCCTCTTTTGCTTCCACGGGTCTTCCCTGGGAATTTGGTCTTTGCCAGGGGCCCAGGGTGGGCCGTGGACGATTGTTTATCAAAGGGAACAGCCAGCCCATTATCTCATCCTGTGCTTTTCCTTTGGAGCAAGGAGTTTTCACCGCCTTGTTGGCACAATTAATTGCTTTCCAGTAGCCTTTCCCAAATTAGAGGACAGATGCTGTACCATGGGGAATTACTATCTCCATCATCCTTTCACTATTCATATATAGGCAGGGCTAAATCCAGCCTCCCCTGCACCCAGTCCTGGGATTTAGGAAGTCTTACAAAATTGAGACACCTACGGATAACACCTCTCTTCCATAAAAACACGCAAAAAGGAAAACAGAACTAAAAGCAAGTTAAAACACGCCCATTTGAAAGCGAGACCTAAGATCTGTGCAGCAGAATGATTGAAAGCCCTTCCTTTCCCCTTGAACAGCCCGTTCCCAAAGTTTCTGTTGGAAGAAGAAAACTTTTCACCGGCAGCCAGAAGGAGGTTTATAGAACAAATTCCCCAAACCGTGAAAGGCTCTCCGGGGAGGCCGAGGAGAGGTTGTTTGTTGTCTCTCTGCATGAGGCCTCATTCTGCTGTCATGCCCGATGGGCCTTTGCTTTTGCCTCGTTGCTTCGCCCTCGGCAGCCCTTGAGGGACGAGGGACGGTGTCCTGGCTGGTCCCATCTAGCATGACCCCCATGCAAAGGAATGCACAGAAACATTCTCCCTTCTCAAGGTGGAGGCCTTGGCATTTGGCAATGGGTGGGCTGTGAGCAAGTGAACGCGTGAGTTTGGACCATGGAAGGGATCAGACAAGGGAGGGACCCCATGGATTCTTGGAGAGCCAATACTTCAGGGTGGCTGTATTTCACCCCATTCATGTGCCTGGGGAGCGTGAGATGGAGGGTGTCGTTGCTTTCCCGGCTTCCCACTGGGGCAGCTGGTTGCTCACTTTGGGGACAGAAAGCAGGACTGGAGAGACCTCTTTGCTTCCCGTCCCCCAGTGCTCTTCTTTTGCTGGGGGAATCCCAACTTTTTTAAAGGCCAGTTTCTCATGTCTTTAGAAGCCAAGGTCTGCCAGATTAACCCAAGGGTCCGGTGTCCTTTTGCAGGGCCGTCCCCAGATTTTTTGCCACCCAAAGCACAGTGGCAGATGGACCCCTCCGCGGACACCAACCCAAGTTGCCTCTTGGCCAAAGCCAGCTGTTTCCGCCGTTGGGGGCCCGATGCACTCAGGTCCCACCCGAAACAGATCTGGGAAGCCACAGAGTGGCAATGAAACCCGGTGAAGTAGAAACTCCGGCATCCTATAAGACGAAGATAATGTCAAAATGCCTCTGAGTATTGCTTGTTTTTAAAAAAAGTTTTTCTTTTAAGGGAAACAATAAGATAGCCAGTTCTTGGAACCCTGAGGACATCTTGTCCATGTGTGTTCAATTTCCCCTTGTGGAATTGGTGGGACTTTTTCGAGGGATCTTGAACCTCCACATTCAGTTCAAGGTTGTGGAAGTGCAGTTGTGTCTGTGTGGGTCCATTGTGCGTGTGTGCGTCTG
Organism: Ctenosaura bakeri; assembly: GCA_948474755.1. Lineage (NCBI taxonomy): Eukaryota > Metazoa > Chordata > Lepidosauria > Squamata > Iguanidae > Ctenosaura > Ctenosaura bakeri. The sequence continues at coordinate 53,491 of CAOLHI010004650.1, read as the reverse complement.
AGTTCAGGAACCCATTTGGTTGCACAATGTTGCCAAGCGGCACCAGGCCTGCGTAGAGTCATCTTAGGCAATCCCAAGGTAGGATAACTATGAATTTGCCAGCCTTTCGTGACCTCCAGAACCTGTTGCCTGATGCATGTGTCCCACTCTGCAGGAGTGGCTCAGGGGGGTCTTTTCTTCCTTTCTTTTGGACTGTCTTGAACCTTCTGGTGATGACTCACGGTGGCTTTGATCAACGAGAAACTGCACGGGGCTGGAAGCTGCGGGAAACACCTCCGCATGCAGGATGAATTCGGTATTTGGCTCCAAACCTGCGTTCGCTCGGCTTTCGGCTGTGGTTTTCGTTTCCTTCCGTGTTCTTTTGAACCTGAGCAGAAAGATCTTCCCGGAGATGCAAAGGTACACACCGTACAGGTTGCTTTGCGTGGGCTTTTCCTTCATGCTGTGGTTCGTCTGTGGCAAGTGCCAGTCAAAAGGGTCTCCTCTGCTGCAGCCGGTGTGGTGCTTACTGGTTCAGGTCTCCCCTGAGCTGTGAAAACTCCCACGGCGACCTTGGGCAAGCCCCTGTCTCTCTGCCTGGCCCTACCTCACAGGGCTGTTGTGATGAAAATAAAGAGGAGAGTAAGAAAAGCTGTATGCATTCCTCCCCCCATGCCCTCCGGGTGGGCCACGTTGGCAGTAATGTAACATCACTTCTGCGTGCTATTTGGGCTGATCTGGGGGTATTTTTTGTGAGTTTTTGGAGGGGAGGGTCTCTGGGAAGCGGGCAAAGCAAACTGCACCGTTTCTGTGTAGTTTAGGATGTTTTTGGCTGGTTTGGGCATGAAAAATAGTCTGAAAATTGGAAATATTTTTTTTGTGGGAGGGTTGGGTTTTTTGTGGGGGTCTTCACTTTGGCTGGCCTTGATGCAGAACAAAGAAAAAAATGTAACAAAATCTGGGAACCCCCCTCCCCAATGATGGTGCAATAGGGAGAGGGCTGTGCCTTTCTGGGAAACCCCAGCGGGCCAAATTTGAAGTCTAGGGGGGCCAAATTCACCCCCAGAGTCTGACATTTCTCTCGGTCTAGGTTTGCTTCTTTGAAAAAAGGAAATTGGAGGCCACATGTAGCCTTGGGAGCTGACGGAAGCATCCGGGTTTCACTTCTTTGGGAAGCGAGATGCTCGGAATCATGGCATGGGGAAAAACTGAGCATCTCTCTGGGCTGTGGAGGAAGTCAGGAGATGTGTGTCGTCGTGTGTGTGTGTGTGAACGCTGGTCCCTCTGCATGTACGTGCGTGTCTCTGTTCCAGATTCGAGCGTTGAAAGCGGCCTCCACCTCGCTCTTTAAAGGTCCCAAGATTCTGTTTATGGAAAGAGAATTGGCTGCTCCTCTAGATGACTTGCTAGATATCTCCAGGGAACCACAAGGGGAAGGCAGGAGGGAAGTTGGAATGCACAGATTATTATCAGATGCACAAAATCTGAAGAGGGCCCTTTGGGGGTAGCAGTTGGCCGTGGATTGTGGGAAAGGATTGTATAGTGGAGGGCTGGACATGCGGGAAATTGCATGACAGACTTTGACAGAGCAGATTTTTCTCTTTCTCTCCTAGTAGTAGAAGCACTGAAGCTACACCATGGGCTGGGAGATTTTGGGCTGATTCCTCAAGTGGCATGGAATTAAGCTGTGGAACTCTCTGCCACAAGATGTAGGGATGGCTGCCAACTTGGTTGGCTTGGAACAGGGTAAGATGCGTTCTTGGAAGAGAGCTGGCCCTTTGGTTGTTGCTGGGGCCCTGGCACACTTCGCAGTTATAGCACTGTGATTCCACTTTAACTGCCGTGGCTTCATCCTACTGTGGAATCTGGGGGTTTCTAGTATAGGAGACACACTAGAGCTCTCTGGGTGAGAATTTTAAGTACAACTTCCTTAGCTGTGAATCCCAGGGTTCCATAGTACGTGGCCATGACTCTTGTAGTGGAACAACAGCACTATAATTATAAGTGCGGAAGGACTCTTAATTGGGATAGCTGCAGATCACCTCCGGGTAGGATTGCCAGATCTCAGGACCTGGCCCCAAGTTTGCTAAACCCTCTTCCCGTTGGCCCACCACACCCGGTGAAGGAGATAGGTGAGAGAGAGGAAATATAGGGCCACCTTGGTGTCCCCCCTTCCGTCTCCTTTCCTTGACCTGGGTTGGACCCTGGATGTCCGTTTTCCCTGTCGTGCCTAAGTACACATACACCCATTTTGACATTTGCCATTGTTCCATTTTTGCAAGGGCCCTGTGTCCTTAACCCTAGCAAATGCGGAGGGCTGCCTGCGGAATGCTGCTCAATGGAAGCTGCGGAACGTTTGCAAACATTCCTTCTTCTGCAGTGGAATGTGTTGGTAATGGAATGCTGACCAACAGGCAGACTTTTCTAAGTCTGAGTGACAGACTTGGGGGTGGAGGATCTTCTCAGCCGTTCCAGACTTAAGCCCACATGGCTTACAAGGTGTAACAGCGGAGTTGCACAGAAAAGGGAATTTTGACCAGTGCACAGCCTTCATCTTAGGTGGTAATCTGAGAGATGCTGATGCTACAGCTATCAACATTTCATTATCCGCTTGGGTGTTACAAGCCAACCTTGGCCTAGGGACACGAAGTGCCATGTTCTACAGCAAATAAAACCAGGACACATGTGGCCAAGCAACATCAAAGTGTGGTCAAGGCGTCAAAATGGGGCAAGCTTGTTTTCTGCTGCTCCAGAGACCAGGATATGGAGCAATGGCTTCAAACAGCAGAAGAAGAGATTCCACCCAAGGAAGAACTTCCTGATGGTAAGAGCAGTTTGACACTGGAATATGCTGCTGCCTTGGAGTGCGGTGGAGTCTCCTTTGGAGGTTTTTAAACAGGGGCTGGGTGGGCATCTGTCAAAGGGAGTGCTTTGATTGTGTCTTCCTGCGTGGTGGAAGGGGATTGGACTGGATGACCCTTGGAGTCTCTTCCAACTCTATGGTCCATGTTGCTACCAGATTGCAATGTGGGGTTATTCGGTTTGTTCATTTTTCTTTGGCACGTTGGGACTGATGTCATCTTGGGCAGGCAGCCTCTGGAAGGCGATCAAGTCTTTGCTTGAATCGGACCCAATGAACTTCACACGCCAAGAGCTGCTCTGAGCCTGGAAGGTGGTCGTGGAAGCTGAACGCTGACATCTTCCTCCTGCAAAAAAATACGGTGGTCCCACCTGCCAGGCAGTGGTCCCAATCCTCTCCCCCGGCAGGTGCATTGCTACACAGGGGCAAAATGAGAGCATTGCCCTACGTCACGGATTCTGCATCCCTGTTGAAATATTCCTTCATTCCCCAATTTTCCGGGGTAGATGCTGAAAATCACTCCGCCTAGGCATCTTCTGTTTGCTCTTTCCACCTTCCCTGGGTCCCCCTGCCTGCCTCTTTTCTTTGGAGGCCACATGAAGGAAAAAAGCGGGGGAGACGGGTCTCCAAGTGCCCTGGAGATGTGTTTTATTTGTTATTTGGAGCAAGCCCTGTGGATGCCGTTATGTGCTCTTCACCTTTGCCTTTGGTTCCTTTTCTTTGGAGGATTAAACTGTATTTCTAAAGACTCTGACATTTTGTGCTCCTGCACAGGAACAGTTTTCTGCAATGCTAGAAATTTAGGGACTGAATGTGAATTTCATTTGGGGAGCAGAGTCTTATTTAGAGGAAGTCATGCCTTCCTTTTGCTCCACCCCATCAAATCCCTGCCCCTGCAAGGCCACTTTGAAACCTCTTGCCTGCCTGGCTTTGCCCTGCAACCCAAGATGGTTTCCCATGCCTTTCCGGCCTCCGTAATCACAAAGGAGGCGAGCGGTGTTTTTGTCCTTGGCTCTGGGCTGAAAACTCCCTCCCTCCCCTCCACACAGACCTCTGCCAAGGCTGCCCTCCTTCATGCCAAAGCTTTGCAGAGACGTGATTTCATTCCTTTGTGCTCCTCGGGCAGCCAGTCGCCGGCTCCTGGTTCCTGCTTGAACTTGTGCTGCAGAGAGCCTTCCTGCTCCAAAACTGGAGGGTTTGGGACGGGAGGGGAGGGGAGGAAGGAAAGGCATAGATTTGTCTTCTAACATTTCACAGAAAGTAACAGGGGCACACGCGGCCGAGGGGCGCCAGAGGTTGGGCAAGACGGCAAAAGAACAGACAATTTTGGAAAGGTCCAAAGCAGAACAGACTGGTCAATCGTGCATTTCCCTGCCTAGTTGGTGCACTTGGAGGATATCTATCTGGCTGGGGTTTCCAGGTCAGGACTATCTCATTGCCTGAACCGCAGGGATAACCCCTTAGCGATGCCACAAGAGGCAGGTCCTGCTTATCATAGAATCATAGAAATTCAGAGTTGGAAGAGACCACAGGGGGCCATCCGGTCCAACCCCCTGCCATGCAGGAACACCCTCAAATCAATCCCGACAGATGGCCATCCAGCCTCTGCTTAAAAACCTCCAAGGAAGGAGACTCCACTACACTCCATGGAGGCAGCAGATTCCACTGCCGGACAGCCCTGACCGTCAGGAAGTTCTTCCTGAGGTTCAGGTGGAATCTCCTTTCCTGCAGCTTGAATCCATTGCTCCTTGTCCTGGTCTCTGGAGCAGCGGAAAACAAGTCCCCTCCTTCCTCTACGTGGCATCCCTTCAAATATTTAAACATGGCTATCATGTCCCCTCTTAACCTCCTCTTCTGCAGACTAAACATGCCCAGCTCTCTAAGTTTATCCTCATAGGGCATGTCTTCCAGGCCTCTCACCATTTTGGTCGCCCTCTTCTGGACTTGCTCCAGCTTGACCATGTCCTTCTTGAATTGGGGTGCCCAGAACTGGACACAGTATTCAAGATGGGGTCTAACCAAAGCAGAGTAGAGTGGTACCAGTACCTCCCTCGATCTAGACACCATACTCCTATTGATGCAGCCGAGAATTGCATTGGCTTTCTTGGCTGCCGCATCACACTGCTGACTCATGTTCAGCTTGTGGTCTATGAAGACTCCTAGATCCCTTTCACACGCACTGCTATCCAGCCACGTGCCCCCCATCCTATATTTCTGTATTCCATTCTTTCTGCCTAAGTGTAGGACCTTACATTTCTCTCTGTTGCTTACATTTGTCTTACATTTTCTCTCTTGCTTGTTGCAAGAGTGGAAAGTTGCCGTTGCGGAAACGGTCAGAAAAGGAATGGCCAGTGACTGTCCTGGCGGTTTTGCCAAAATTGTCAGAGGAGGGAGTGCTTTGCTGCCTAGCAGGCTGGTGCCATCGGCAAGGCAAGGCGTGCAAGGAGAAAAATGGGGTTTATTTCTGCATGAGAAATGGTGCACGCTCTCTGGTCCAAAGTGAGACCTGAATGCAATACAGGGACCACCTATGTGTGTGTGTGTTGATATTTATATATTTAAATATATATAGATACACACATACACAGACACGTGCAGTGTTTTCCATTGGTTATCTTCCATGTAGGCACTTAGAAGAACATTATTTGACAGTTTTGGAATAGTTTAAAAGGTTACATTCTTTAGGTCTGTGAATGAACTATGCCTGCTGTAAACATTCTTAGGCTGTTATCAGCCGAGATAGCATCGTGTGTAATTCAGTCGAGACAAAGGGAGGCTCCCAAAGGTTGTAAAAGTCCAGGAAGACCCTCTTTGTCCATGGGTCAGGTCGCAAGGCTGAGCCTGGGGGTGGTGAGGGAGGCTCTTGTGAAGCCCACCTGGCCCTCTCGCTTAAAGAAAATGGAAATTCGGTCCCACTTCTTCCGTAGGTGTGTGTCTGCCAACTGTGCATGCGACAGACTCACATCTCTTGTTTTCAGCCTCTTTGAGGGAAAGCCATGCCTTTCGAAACAAAAAGGGAAATTGTGGAAAGGTGGGTGGCAAAGCCAGGACCAAACCCTCCCAGCTTCTTGGAAAAGAAATTGTGCAAAATCAGAGCCTAAAATCCACTCCAAAATCCCCGTGGGAACTTGGCTGTTCCACTTCCCTGTGGGCTGCAGGTGATCCCTTCTTGGGGAAAAGCCGCCTCAGCCTTGGCAAGGCCGGGCTTTGGGGTGGACGGAGCGGAGCAGGGAGATTTATTTATAGCACGGGACTTGCAAATCCATAGATGGTCAAAAGGACAGGAGGGTTTGGGAATCGGCTCCGTTCTGCTGGAACAAAGATCCCACGCTCTCCTCCAGCAGCCAGGTGATGGCCTTTGCTGTGCATCTCTTACCCCAAAGGTGTCTGGGAAGGAGAGGCAGCGTGGTATAGTGGTCACAGCATTGCCCTAAGACTCTGGAGACTGGGGTTTGGATCCCTGGAATGGATCCAGGAGTGTATTAGTTGTGCATGGCAAGGGGGTGGTCTAGGTGGACCCTGAAGGTCCCATGGGACTCTGGCCATTTCTGCACTAGTCTGTTATAGTGCTATTATTCCACTTTCAACATGCTATGGAATCCTGGGGTTTGCAGTTTAGGGAGGGGCCTCGAAGGCCATCCTCAGAGGCCCCCCTAAACTGCAAACCCCAGGATTCCAAAGTGGGATAATAGCACTATAACAGACTAGTGCAGAAATGGCCTCTACGACAAGGAAAAAAGTCTTCCCGGGGTCTGTGTTTCTGCGTAAAGGGTTGGGCACCCATTTCTCTCCCGAGCCAATTTGCAGCATCTTTCCACTCCCCCCCCCGTTTCCTCCTCTCTCTGCAGATGCAGGTTGGGCCGGTGCCTCTGCCAAGAGGGTGTCAAAATTATGCACAGCCTACGCACGTTGCCATTTCTGAAAGTTTTATGGGAACACAGCAACCGTGATGGGGCTGGCTGGGTGCGGGAGAGAATAGCGATTGTTAAAATATGCGTGCATATGTTCTGCTTTGAAGGGCAGATGGGGAGGTTGGGGATGAGCAATTCAGAAACTGAGGCAGACTGCTTTATGTGATAAGACAGGAAACGTGCGGTGGGTTTCTTTCTCTTTTCTCTGTCTGCTTCTCCCCCCCCTTTTTTTGTTCTTTACAACGATCCTGCGAGGCGGTGAGCTCTTGGAAGGGGCCAAGCTGCTTACTCACAGTTTCCAGTCCTCCTTGCATGCAGTTGTCCAATAATCCAGAGCAAATGTGTCCCCCACCTCCTGGGACTCCCCTTCAGAAATGCCAGGCTGCAAACCCCATCATCCCCAACCACTGTGGTTCTGTAACAAGAGGAACAGAGGAACTTTCAATTCCCAGGGACTTAGGGGTTCTCCTTTTTTCTTTTTCTGGGCACTCTGTGTCCTTGGTATTCCGACGCAACCCTTGTCTCAAATTAATACTGCATAAAATTTGGAAAAGTGGCTTGGTTGTGCCTTTCATCACTTCCAAAAAAATAATAATAATCAGAAAGTTGCAAGCAGTTTGTGTTGCTTTTAGGTCACTCTTTCAGAGCTTTGTGTGCAGAATATAGAGCTCCCCCCACAAGACCAACTTTCCCCCATTCCATCTTCCCCCTAGATGCATGTGGACTCCAGCTCCCATGGTTCACTGCTAGCTCTGGTGGCTGTGGATCATGGGGCCTGGAACCTCACACATCTGGAGGAGGCCCGGTCAGAGAAAGTTCTTGGAAGCGGGGTCCCCTATGGAGACAGTTTGGCCATGTTTCAGCCAAATGAACATTTTTTTTAAAAAATTCTGTTCCACTGCTACCTCAAAACATTATTGTTTTTGGCTTGCTTGCATCTGTTGTCTAATTCTGATATTTGCTTGCATAAATCTAGGCCTTTTTAGGTATTTATACGATACAGTACACTCAAATATGTATATATTTTCTAAAAAAAATACATAAATAAAGAGTGGTTTGGCTTAGACCTCGCTCTGCATAAAGTGTGTCTAATAGTTAATTTAATTTGTCTAATTCCAGCTTTGTGTGCCCCTCATGCCCATACTAGCTGGGAGATTTTGGGTTCTGTCGTTCTGGTTATTCCTCTATCATCCCACTTTTTCAGCCACATTTAAAATGCTGAGCCATTGATCAGCTGTTGGGGGAGGATGATGGGACCTGTAGTCTGGTGCCTTTGGAAGGACACCCCAGGTTGAAAGGGAGGCTGAAATTGGGAGAGTGGACCAGCCTACGCCCCTTTTCAAAACTAATCCTCCTTTTCTCTTGCACCCTTCTCTCTTCCTGTCCGCAGTACGGGATCGTCCTGGACGCAGGATCCTCGCACACGGCCCTGTTTGTGTACAAGTGGCCGGCAGACAAGGAGAACGACACGGGCATCGTCAGCCAGCACAGCATGTGTGACGTGGAGGGTAAGGGGCCCGGGGTCCAGCGTTTGTCCGCGGGGCCAGCAAGCCTTTGCAAATGGAGACCCTCTGGGGATGCAGTTTTGCAAAGGATAGCAGTCTGGAGAGAAAGGGGGAAAGCATCCACACAGCGTTTTGAAAATCTGCTTTTCCAGCTCCCGGAATCCCTCCAAGGTTCCGAAGTCTTCCCTTTCTTGGTTTTTAGCTGTATTAATCCGTGCTGTGAGCTGCCTTGGTTCTTCAGTCGGAGGAAAAGTGGCTCATTAGATCAATAGAAGAATAGCTTTCGATCTGGATCTTGTGCAGCGCAAAGCAAAACTGGAGCTTGCCAGTCCTTTGGATTTTTGTTCTCATATTTTCTGCCTCTGCCGTTCGCCCCACTCGCTGGGACAAAGAACTGTCCGTCTTCCTGGCAATACCAACCTCTTTATAAATATTGTCGTAATCATTTCTTTGTATTTCACTGCCAGTGTACACGGTACTTTACAAGTAAAAGAACAACAAAAAAAGTCAGCCGTGCCAAAGATGTGCCATCTTAAAAAAAACAATTACAAGAAAGAGCAGTGTGCCCTTCCCTGAGAGCGCTTGGCACCAGCTGGGCAGCAAAGTACAAAAGCGCCAGGTGTGCTTGTTTTCTCAGGCACAGAAGAAAGAGAGAGAGAGAGAGAGAATGGGAGGCATGGCACGCCTGCCCCGCGGGTGGGTGCCCCTCTCCAATGGGCAAATGGCCCCCAGGGATGCTTCACCTGGGTGTGCCAAGGTGGACACAACTTAATTCCTATTTGTTTTTATTGCCGCGGTTGGCACAGCTGGGAGGGATCTGTCTTTAAGGTGCTGCCCTCTGCCCACCTCTGTTGGAATAAATTCTGGATCGGTTTTGAGTCCAAAGATGGACAAAAGAGATAATCTGCTGAGCCCTGGTCCTCTTGCGTGTATATATTACAAAATCACTGCTCTGGACCTTTTGGTGTGATATTTGGGGGATGAGGTGGAGGGCGTTTGGGGGGCAGGGAATGTCCGTGGGGTCTACCTGGCATGAGAGATGGGCAGGGCGTGTTTCCGCCCGGGGTGTCCGGTGCCCCGTTAACCCTTTGGTGCCCCGGGAATGATGCCCCTTCTCTCTCCTTGACTTTGCAGGGGGAGGAATTTCCAGCTATGCCGAAGACCCCCCGGAGGCAGGAGCCAGCTTGAAGAAGTGTCTCGACCAAGCCCTGGCCGCCGTCCCAAAGGAGAGGCACGCTGCCACCCCGCTCTACCTCGGTGCCACGGCCGGCATGCGGCTACTCAAGTGAGCCTCGCCTGGGGGTCTCCTCGAAGTGCCAAAGCATGGCCCTTTCCTCTTGCTTCCTCTGTTATTACTACTACTAGTACTGTATTTCTTCCTATATAAGTTTCTCCAGATGCAGCAGTTACACAGACTTCTTCTTTTCAAATAAGTTTCATACTTATTAATTTACATACAAAGAAACTAGATCACAAAAACCGAACAAAGGAAAAAGAAAAGGAGGAACCTAATGATACAACAATTTGTGATTGTGGTTATTAGTATTTCTAATAAGTTGAATTTAGTCAGATCTGTGATGGTAGCATAAGACTGCTCTTGCTTGTACGCCTTCAAGTCATTTCTGACTTATGGAGACCGTAAGGAGGACCTATCACGGGGTTTTCTGGGGCTGAGAGAGTGTGACACCTCCATGGCTGAGCAGGGAACTGAGCCCTGGTGTCCAGAGGCAGACTACAGAGCTCAAACCACTGTACCACGCTGTCTCTCACAGATGGACTACAGCTCCCTTTATCTGGCGAGGCAGTCTGGGGCTGATGGGAGATAGGAGTCCAGTAACAGAACCGCTTGGCCATGGAAACCACCAGGTGACCTTGGGCCAGTCACACTCTCTCAGCCTCAGAGGAGGGTAACGGTGGCCAGCCTCTTCTGAGTAAGAAATCAAATCTGTAAAGAAAGGTTTAATATATATATATATACATACACACACACACACACATACAATTCCTCCATTCCGTTGTTTCATTGGGTTTGGACAGCCTGACCGCGCACAATGCTTCGGACCGGATCCTGGAGGCCGTGAGCTCCACGCTGAAGCAGTACCCCTTTGACTTCCGCGGGGCACGGATCCTGAGCGGAGAAGACGAGGGGGTCTTCGGCTGGGTCACCGCCAACTACCTGCTGGAGAACTTCATCAAGGTAAGACCGGTCCACGCCTCTCCGTCCGTTAGATTTCGTCAGTGGCGCAGGGGGAGGCAATTGGAAAACAGGCGGCACGTGGTTTCCTTTTGAAAGCGGTCTCCTTTTTAAAATTTCTACCTGGAGAGTTGTTCAGCCCAAGGCTGCGCATCTCCAAAATCTTTGCAGAGTTAAAACTGAACACCGGCATCCCATTTCAGCAGGGACGCGGCTTTGTTTCTTTCCTTCTCCCCAACGTATATCCTCACAACAAACCTGCGAGGTAGGACAGGAAGGAAGGGAAAGAGGAAAGGGAAAGATTGGTCCAAAGACAGCCACTGTGTTTTCAAGCCATATTGTGGACCACAGATCTGGGTTATTCGTATCCCACACGTAGACAAGGACACGTGTGAGCATCTCTTGCTCAGGGGCCAGAAGCCATGGGGGAAACGGAGTCACCCCTACACCTGCTCCACTCAACCCTTCAACCTCAGCCACCCCAGCCAGTGTTGAGGGATGATGGGAGCTGCGGTACTCCAGCAGCAACAGCACGCTGATCCTCGTTCTCCCCTTCTTTGTCCTTCCTCGGCCTTCCCCTCCAGTACGGATGGCTTGGGCAGTGGGTCCGCCCCAAGAAGCACACCCTGGGGGCCATGGACTTAGGAGGGGCGTCCACCCAGATCACCTTCGAGACCCCCGAGCAGATCGAGAGCCACCCGGCCAACGCGGTCACTCTGCGGCTCTACGGCCAGACCTACAAAGTCTACACGCACAGCTTCCTCTGCTACGGCCGGGACCAGATCCTCAAAAGAGTTCTCGCTCGGTTGCTGAGGGTAAGGGGCCGCCTTTCCATGGGGATTTTGACATAACCTAATATTGATCACTATTGAAACTAATGGCAACCATCAGTGGGGTGCGTACTTCCAATGCTCTTCTTTTAGTAGGAGTTTAAAAATCTAGGCTGAGACCCTGGGTCACTTTCTGCATTTTGTGACTTTATAAATCCATAACCATGTTGCGGAAATGTAAATGTAACCTCGTTAGTGAATTGTGGAGCCGCGCACCATCAGAGAGCTGTGCTCCAATGTGCATCACATGCTTCTGCTGGGCTTCAGGTGCTCCTTTTGTGCTCCAGCGTTTGCTAGCCGGGGTCCTAATGTCCATCCAGGAGTGTCCCCAAGGCAGTTTGGAGACGGCTGCGCACTGGGCGGTCACGCCCCACTGACTGCCCTCGGACGGTGGAAGCCTGTTTGTAGTAACCCCCCAGCCCCAGGTGAATCGGGACGTCTCAGAACTACTAACTTCTGTTTCCTGCGCATGTCTGTCCACTTACGAAGCCACGCACCCCATGCTGAATACCAGTTTCGCTTGCTTTTCTTATGGGTTTTAAACTTACTTTTAATTCAGTGTTGCTTTCACATGGGGGTTGCATTGCAAAAGAAGACCTCTACCCATTTTTTAAATCCATCACCAGGTAGTTTGTTATTGTGCATCTCCCTGCATCTCCGTTTGTGGGAAAAGGTGGGGTTGAGGACAGTTTTGGTTGTACTGTATTAGTTTACGAGCATCCCTTCCTTTTCAACATTCCGGTTTTCAACAATCCGCTCTTTCGACCAGAACCAGAACCCACGCCTTTGAAGAGTGGTCTGCTGTTTGGACCTATTTCATCAAGTTTCCATGAACTTCCGTGTGTGTCTGTGACCATGTGCTGCTTTTCCCCCCAGTTGATTGTGTCATTTAGCTTTTGCAGGTATTCACAAGTGATGATACTTATATTTTTTGGTGGCCAAAACGCATTTGCAAGCCAGGAAAAGACTGAGGCCATTTCCGCACGAGGCTGTTATAAGCGCGATGATTCCACTTTCAACATCCTATGGAATCCTGCAGTTTCAGGAGGGGCTGGAAACTGCAAACCCCAGCATTCCATAGGATGTTGGAAGTGGAATCATCGCGCTATAACAGCCTCGTGCGGAAATGGCCGGAGTTCCACATTCCAGTGATTCCTAACCTGTCGAATGAGCCGGGGACTCCCGTACTTATACCCGCTGATTGGCTTTGTTTGAGCCGCTAATTCTCAGTCTCTCCGCCCGCGTCGTAGATGTCATCGTTCCCCCTGACGCTGGACCACCCTTGCTGGCCGAAGGGCTACAGCGGAAAGTTCACCATGCAGAGCGTCTACGACTCCCCGTGCACGGCCAGCGACAAGCCCCTCAACTATTTCCCCACCGCTGTAGTGACCATGAGGGGCTCCGGGAATACGGTCAAGTGCCAGGAACTCGTAGCGAGCCTCTTCAGCTTCCAGAACTGTCCCTACTCCCAGTGCTCCTTCGACCAAATCTTCCAGCCCAACATCACCGGAAACTTCATTGTGAGTAGTCACGTCGCAAGAGCCAACCCGGTCTTGTCGTCGGAGTTTGAGACTCGGATTTCTCTGGGAGGCCTGGGTTCGAATTCCCACTCAGCCACGGGGACCCCCTGGGTGCCCTTGGGGAGGTCACACATTTCGTTTTCCAAAATGGAGTTTAAGAAATGGTCTTTGGTTTCATTGTACAATTCTTTGGGAGACCACACGGGCAGGAATGTAATTAAAAATGCTTTCAATAAATAAGTAATAAATAAAGCCACCCCCCACCATCCTCTCCAATTGTTTCAGTTATGACTAAAGCTGTTCCAGCATTTCTTATTTCTTTAGCTAAATGCCGCGTCTCTTTGTCGATTAGACTATGGGAGCTGTTTCCCCCTCGTGGCCAAAGTCAGGAGGACATCCCCTTTTCTGAATCTGGAAAATTAATTCTTTCACCATTTTTGGTTTACATGCTGTGCTTTGTGCATGCATTTTGCCCCCTGTTTTAATTATTCTTAGCAACTAAGAATGTCAATATTTTATTTCATTGTAGCATAAATGAATGAATAACTTTCTCCACATTGGCTGAGAGATTTTGTCCATTTTAATAGCAGGGAGGTGGAGTTTTTGTTTTTATTTTGCATTGTTGGTGCAAAAATGTTTTTTGCACTGAAAAGAAGCTTCTCTCTCAGAGGCTTTGCAAACTGAAGTTGACCCGTATTTTGGTGAAAATTCTGTTCATTGAACAAAAATGTGCAAAGCCTAAGCTCTTTTTGCACAACTTTTAAAAAAAAAATTGAATTCCACATCTAAGTCACCTTCGTTTTCCGTCTTTTCCTTCCTCTGCAGGCTTTCTCAGCCTTTTTCTACACGGTGGATTTCGTCCAGTTGGTGACGCAGAGGCGCGTGGCCACGTCGCGTGACCTTGCAGAGGCCACGGTGGAAATGTGCAACGCCACGTGGTCCGAGGTGGGTCTTGTGGATGCAACTGGGGCAGAAGTCGGGTTTTGAAAACACTGATATTCTTTTTCTCTGAGAACCCAAACCCGAGATCTCAAACTAGCTCAATTTTGACCGTTGTGAGAGTAAAAAGGGTAGGAAGAAGGCACCTCGGTTGAGTTCAGTTTCTTGGGGCAAAGGTGAGAATATAAGTGCCATACATCCCAATAATGTGGTATAGTGGTTAGAGCAGGGGGGATAAATGTGCAGCCCTCCAGATGAGGTTGGGCTGAAGCTCCCAGCAACCCCTAATGGTGGGGGATGCTGGGAGTTGCAGTTCAACAACATCTACAGGTTCACGTGATTCCCGTCTGGAATAGTTTAAGCCTTGGAAGCGAGTTCAAGAGACAGCAATCCAGGTGACGTTTGCAGCCGAAGGGTGGACCCCTGGGGTCACCAGCCTGCTCCTCGCACCCAACCGTTTAGGACACCGTGCCCCAGTAGAAGAATTCCCTCTTGCACCTTTGTGCAAATTTACCCCAGCCTGTGTTTACTCCCTTTTCTGTTCCCTTCTGAGCACTTAAGACAAAAGGAAGAGCCCAAGAGCCGAGCAGGAAGGAGAAAGAAGAGGAATGGGCAGTTGACTCCGTTCTGGGCATTTAGTGTGAACTTTAAAGAAACTACCCAAAGACCTGAATCTATGGGGTGGTTAAGAGTTCCGCTCCCTTTTCCCTTCTTTCTTTTTGGCTTTCCATGAGCCCCACGGTGGGCAGAATGCAAGCAATACATTAAATATAGAATTTCCCTGCTTTCTCCTCTCTTTCCCTCCCTCCCTTCTTTTTCCTTTCTTCTGCTCCTCTTCCTCTTCCCCTCCTCCTTCCCTCTTCCCATTTGTTTGTATTTATATTCAAAAAATTGGTATTTTTTTTAAAAAGCCTTTTGGATAGCACCTTTAAAGTTCAGGCTAAAATGCAGAGCAGATTCTCTCTTTCTCTCCCTTCCTCTCCATGTGTAAGCCAGCAACCCCCATTGCAAAAAAGACACAAATCCTTTAGAACTGGAGCCGAATTCAGCCGCCTTCTTTTTCTCCTCTTTCCATCGGCCGCCGCTTCCCAACCCAGCTCTACGAGAAAGCGCCGCAGCAGGAGAAATACCTGGCCGACTACTGCCCGATGGCCCACTTTGTCTACCTGATCCTCACGCAGGGCTACAAGTTTAACGAGACCACTTTCCCGGACATCGCCTTCCAGAAAAAGGTGGGGCGGCCATGAGCCCGGGGAGCCGTGGGCAAGGCCAGTCAAATAACAGTTTCAAGACCATTTAAAATGATGCACATTTGCAGAGTGGGGGGAAAAAAATCAGTTTTCCGTCTATTGTTGGAGTGGGATTCGTGGCCCCCCTCGCTGCCATCGAAATGGCAAAGCAAAACTCTATGGTGGTAAGGACTGAAATTGGAACCCTACTCTTTTCAAGAAGGAATGGGTTAAAAATAAAAAGAATGGTTATTTTACAAAAAATCTTTTGTGTAAGGGGACAGTTGGGGGCTTAAGCCAAGAGAGAGACACTTTCTAAAGAGGTGATGGGCCTTAATTGGTTTTGTAATTTGCAGCTTCATGAGAGATTTAAACAAGATCAGAGGGGATGGAGTTAAAGAGGTGGGAGAAAATGGTTTTTTACTTAGAACTGTGTGATGGTGATGTTCATGTAATTTTAAAAGTCAGAGATGGAAGATGAGCCTGTGATCAGGGGGGCCCGTAATGTGCAAACGGAGGCAGGGGGCAAGATGAGGACTAAGGAGAGGTCCAAAGAAGTAACTTCCCTGAGCCCTCAAAAGCCTCAGCAGAGAGGGAGGGAGAAGGGGGGTTCTCCATCTTGCTCCTTGAAGAGCGTCACTTTCAAAAGAGCCATGCTTCTCTTTTCCTTGGCAGGCTGGGGAGACCTCCATCGGGTGGGCGCTGGGCTACATGCTCAACCTCACCAACATGATTCCGGCGGAAGAGACCGGCTTCTGGAAAGGCACGGAGTACGGCCCTTGGGTGGGCCTCGTCCTCCTCTTGGTGGGCATCATCTTGGTCTCTTTGGCGACCGCCTTCTGCCTGCTGAGATCTTCCAAAGGACGTGGAACCATGTAGAGGAAGCGCGGAACGGAGCGGAGCCCAAAGGAGAGGAGGGGCGCCGTCCCCGTCGGCGCGGCTCACTTGCTCGACTCTCCCGTACGCGTCCAATCCTCATAGCCCAACCTGAACTCCTGAGTGTTTGTTCTCCCCGTTGCTAGAATCCGGAGGGAGTTGCAGAAGGAAATGAACTGGAGAAGAAGGCTCCAGAGGGGCTGTGAGGAAGCCGCCCGAGGCCCAAGCTACCCCAGCCCCTTGGGGGTCATTTTCTACCTTTCCTCCGTGCTAAAATCACCCGTGTGAGGACCACAGCTTCCAGAGGAGAAGGGCAAGGTCTCCACAAGTCCACGGACTCCGTTTCCTTCGCTCGTTTTTACAGTGACTTTTCGGAGACTCAGGGATCCCCAGTTTGTTTTATGTTACCCCCCAAAAAGTCCCCCTGCCAAGGGTCCAGCTCCCGTGAAGGAATTGGGGAAGGGGCTGGGGGTGGCGGGGCGGAAAGTGCCACTATTCTGTTTCGGCTTTGGTTGCGTTTTGGCTCAGAGGGTTGGAAGGGGGAGGCGACGAACCGCCAGGTGTTGTTGCCAACCTTCCTCCAAAAAATTGGGTGCCTTATAAAGAACAAAAATGGGTTAGCCAAAATAAAACAAAGGCATTGTGGGATTCCTCTATTGGGCTACGATAATGTGTGTGTGTGTGTGTGTGTGTGTTGGGACCTACAATGGATTTGAGACATGGCTGCAAAAGACAATCACGTCCTTGGGGTGCTGGAATTAGGGTGACCCAAGCTTCTTCCCTTGAGATGACGTCCTGGATGAAAATTAATGCTAAATAAAAGTAAACAAAACCTTTTTGACTCTTACAGAGAGCATTTGAAAGCTTCCTTTATAAACATAGTTTGCGCTCCGTCCTTGAAGGCAGCCTGCAGAGAGGACCTTATTGACGTTGTGAGCCCATGGTCTTGACCGCCATTGTCAAAGGCAGCCCGGCCGTGTCGCCTTCCTCCCACCCAGACCTGAAATGCAGCCGTGCCTCAGTTAGCAAGGCAAGTGGGTTCCTGGGCACGACTTCTTTAACAGTAAATGTGGTCCAAGCCAAAATCTGCCCATCCAAAATTCCCACTGGGAAGTGGGGAGAGAGGGAGGAAAATGCCTCCAGCTGTGCAAAGTTGATTCCCCCCCCCTTGTAACCACAGAGTGGATCTACATGGTTATAGAACCAAAGAATCCCAGTGCTGGAAGAGACCCCAAGGGCCATCCAGTCCAACCCCTGTCTGCCATGCAGGAAGACAAAATCCACACTCCCCCTTTGACAGAGGGCTATCCAGCCTCTCTTTAAAAACCTCCAAAGGAGGAGACTCCACCACACTCCAGGGAGGCAGCCGTGTCCAACTGCTCTCACTGTCAGGAAGGTCTTCCCAACGTTAGGTGGAATCTCTTTTCCTGGAGTTGGAATCCATTGCTCCGTGTCCTAGTCTTTGCAGCAGCAGAAAACAGGCTTGCTCCATCCTCCATATGACATCCCTTCAAATATTTAAACATGGCTATCATGCCACCTCTTAACCTTCTCTTCTCCTGGCTAAACATCCGCAGCTCCCTAAGCCGCTCCTCATAGGGCCTCATGGCTTCCAGACCCTTCACCATTTTGGTCACCCCCCCTCTGGACACGTTCCAGCTTGTCCATATCCTTCCTGAACTGGACACAGGATTCCAGGTAGGATGTGACCCCAGCAAAAGAGGGAGAAAAGAGGAAAACCACAATCCTGGAGGCCTTTTGGAGTAAGCTTTCAAATGGTCTCTATAAGATTCAAAAAGTTTTGGTTCACTTTTATGTAGTATTAATTTTCAACGAAAGGAGTGCTGAAATGTGTCAAATTTCTCTTATGTGTTTAAAAACCTCTCCCTGTTCTTTCTGTCCGGTTCCAAAGTTTCTATTAAAGGAGTCATGCCCAGGAATTCACTTGCTTTGTGAACTGAGGTCTACCTGTACTTACCCAAACTACACATCCCAGGAATCTAAAGCAGGGCTGACCTGGCACAGTGCGGATTATCTCATGATAGCAATGGGAATGCGATTGGTTTATAAATAATTGGATCGCAATTTACCAGATTGTTTTCTTTGCTTACGTGTTCTTCGGTTCCTCCCACCCGGGTTCAATATGTACCGTAACCTTCAAACGACTGTACAAAAATGATGGGATTGTGTTTGATCTGTTCAAAGGAGGAACAAAGTGACGCGTGGTTTTAAAAATAAAAAAAAAATCACATGGATTCCAACCTGGGGCACGTTGCTTCCGCTGAGGATTTATGGATGGCTTGGCCGCTGCAGAGGCCTCACCGCAACCTCGTCTCTAAGCAGCAAGGAGATGGAGCCACCGAATATCTGCTTCTGCAAAATAAAATAGCATTTCTGCAAAAAATATTTGCAAAATTCCAAATAGGCTCAAGGTGCGCGGCCAGTTTCCCAGACGAAGCTCTCTGGCGTGGTTGCAAATTGGTAAGGAAGGGAAGTGAGAACCAACACGGCACTGAGGTTTATGGATCGGGTCTCTGGGGGACCCGGGTTCGAATTGGGCAAGTCGCCCGCTCTCTCAGCCTCGGGGAAAGGCAGTGGTGGCAAACCTTCTTGGCAAGATTGACCCCCTGCCCTGACAAGGAGGCCCTTTCCTGGGCTATTGTTCCTCCCTGGCCTCAGTTGCCAAAACAATTTAGCTGGCTTGGCTTTGTGTGAGTCAGGAGGGGGGATCGTCCCCCTTTCTGCCCTGCCTCAGGCAGCAGAATAACTTGAACAGCCCCCACCCTGCTGCCTTCGCCCTTATTTCCTAGAAAGGGAGGCCATTCTGCAGCCAGGAGAGTCTGGCTGTTCTGGCCAGGAGGTGGCATTGTTTTCCTGCGGGAGAGGCTGAGCTGGGATCCACGCCATCCCTTGCTTGCGGCCCAGAAGTTCCAACCGGATTCATTATTACACTTTTTTTTTTTTTTCATTCAGAGGGGCGGCCGGGGGTGTCATGCAGGGTGCTCCTCTTGTGTGGGAACCCGTGTGGAACCCGTGCAAGCATGTGCGTAACCATGGTGAGCGTGCATGGGGTGGAAGCACAATTGCACCACCCCCGTGATGTACCCAAAACCAGTTAAATCCTTCTTTTCTATTCCGATTTATTCTGCCTTCTCCATCCCTTCTGTTCCTCTTCTGCTCTTTGCCTCTCCACGGAGCTGAAAGGGGAGTGCTCACTTTGCATTTTTTAAAAGCACTCCCGACAACCCTGCAAGGTAGGATAGGCTTTAGCTACCAGTCCACCTAGTAAGCTATGTGGCTGGGGGAGGGGTCTGAACCCCTGGCCCTCATCTGAAAATCTCTCCAAAATCACCTAAAAAATAATAATCCTGATACTCTCACTTTAATAAAACAATCATTGTGCTTACATGTATATGTGTGTGTGTGTATATTTTATACACACACAGACATATATATATAATTGCAATTGCTCCCCCTGGGATGTTTTTTGGGGAAAAAGATGGGGATTCCTTTAACCCCTAAGAGAGCGACAATAAAAAGAACTGCTATTGTTTGCCATATTGTGCTGTATTCCTGTTTCGCTCATTTTTAGCTCCTGAGTGATGAATTAATGACACCACACAATTGCAACTGTGCTATTAAAGCCCCAGGGTTAATACTAGGGCACCCCCACCACTACGAAGACTGATAATAATCCATTAACCATGGTAGCAGTAGCAATTAGTGTTTGCTATCCTTCTCCCAACTATTATTATGATGATTGTTTTAATTGCACAGTTAGACCACCCACCCTGCAAAGTTCTGGGGGTGGTGCCCCCTCTGTCAACAATAGAGATGTAGAAAAACTACAACTGGAGAAACAGCAGCAGCAAAGACAGAGTGAATGGCACCTGGCTTGACCACCGTTCATGGGAAAGGGATCTTGGGGGCCTTAGCAGAGTGCAAGCCGAGCATGAGCCAGCCATGTGATGCAGCAGCTAAAAAAGCCAATGTGATTCTGGGCTGCATCAATAGGAATACAAGGCCTAGGGGGAGGGAAGTGATGACCCCACTCTCTTCTGCTTTGGGCTGGATGGCCCTTGCAAGGGAGGGGGGTCTCCCCTTATAGGATTTTAGGGTTTTCTTCTCTGCTGACAGTTATTCTGTTTCTTTTAGTTGTTGCAGGACTCCGCGGTAAGCATTAACTGCCTTCCTGTGTAATAATAATAATAATATAATAATATTTACACATATTTATTCCTAACGGAGAAATAGGCAACTCCAACGGCCCCCCTTAACAAGGAGCCCCCAAAGTCTTGGAGGGGATCCTTTGCGCAGGCGCAGCCGCCTCCTCCTCCCTCCTCCGGCCGGCCGCCCGCGCACCTGTTGCCTCCGCGGCCAGGTGGGCGGTGTGGGGGGGCGGAGCCTGGCGTCTCCGGAGCGCCGCCATTGGCCGGCCCCCTCCTCCCCGGCCACGCCCCCTCGGACCTCTCCCTTCCCTTCCCTGCGCGCTGCGCTGCCGCATCTCCTGCTGCGGTGCGGACGGAGGGAGCGGATAGCGCGGCCTCGTCCCGCTGTCCCCTCTGCGATGCTGGGCCCCGGGGGCCGCTGAAGGATGGGCGCCGACCCCCGACCCCGCCCCGCCCGCCCGACGCCCCTCCTGCCGCTGCTGCTCTTCCTGCTGCCCTGGGCGGGGGCTTCCTGGCCAGCCCCTCCGGTGAGTCCCGGCGCCCCTCCGCCCCCTCCCCCTAGGGATTTCCCTTGCTCTCCCCCCTCCTTAGCACTGGCCTCCCCCCGACGGGGATCCCCTGCCCCCTCCCTCCCTCCCAAAATCCCCCCCCTCACTATGTCCTTTCCATGATGTTCCAGGGCTTGGGCCAGATGCCAGCCCTCCCCCCCCCAAATATCCCCCTATGGCCCACCCCAGTTCCATGCCTCGATTTCTCCCCCCCTTGCATGCATATCTATGTTGCAAGGGGGGGGAGAAACGAAGGCATAGAACTCTCCCCTCTCTCTCTCTCTATATATATATATGTATGTGTATCTATCTATCTATCTATCTATCTATGCAGACTGACCTCCCCTTAAATGCTGGTATCCCCCCCCCGTGATGCCCCTCCCTCCCTCCCTCCCTCCTTAGAGAAAAATTAATTAGATCAATCCTACCCCCCCCCACATCCCTTGTTTTCCAGGCCACCCCTTCCAGGGGTCTCCCTTTCTGCCTCCCCCCCATCCCGCTGCCTCTGCCTCTGCTGGGGGCTCCCACCCTGGGCCCCTCGCCCTCCCTCCCACCCACCCACCCTCCAGGCTCTCCTCCGATCCGGTCCGCTTGGCAGTCCTGGCACTCCTGGGCTGCTTCCGGACCGGCTCCCTTCCTCAGGCTCCCCTCCCTTTCCGCAAGGCTGGGTGGCCTCTGGAGGGGGAGGGGGGCCTCATTAGAAACCATTGCTTATTACAATTTATTAATACAGCACCACCGGGCAGAATTTCCTTAATTGCTTCTTGGAGGGGGGGGAGCTACCTAGCAGGCACAGCAATTATGGCTGGAGGGGGAGATGCCCCTAATGAAATCATTCCCTAATTATGGTTTTAGGTAGCATTGCTTGATTGTTTGTATTGCTGTTGAGGGAGGGGGAAGGTGGGCATAACTACAGCATCATTATCATCATCATGATCATTATTATTATTATTATTATTATTATTATTGGAAGGAGAAGTGTGCACAATAACATTATTATTTAGGATAATCTGTCTGTATGGCACCGTTAATGTGCTACGTATCCATTTCATGTACCTGGCATGGTGGAGAGTTCCCATACCTTTTGTTTTTCATGGAGGGGAGATGTAGGTAATAAAACAAAAATAAAATAATTCTGCAATAATTCAGTAGTTGTTGCTGTTATATTATGAGGGGGATGTGCGTAATATAAAAATTATAAGCGCAGGACAACTTATTGTTGTTAGAGGAACTATATGTGATAAAATGAAATAATTATACAAATAGCACTATTGTTACTGTTATTGAGAGAGGTGTGTGTAACACAATAAAAAATAGGGCAGCTATTATTGTCATTATTGGAGGTGTGCATGGTAATTTTATTCTTATGCATTGTTGTTGTTCAGAGGGAGATGCACATAATATAGTTCTGAGAATTGTAGTTATAGAGCCACTGTTATTAGTGCCTTGATTGTTGGGGGTGTGCATCGTAACAGCACTATTCTTATGACCTATTATTATTATTATTATCGGGAGAGAGGTGTAGTAATATAATAAAAAAAAAAGCCATACTATTATTATTATTGTGGTTATTCCATCCCACCACCTAATTATGGTTATGGCCCTGTTTGGTCTCACTGCCTGTTCTCAGCTGTGCTTTTGTTCATAATTCCAACCTCCAACCATTTTCTGCTTGTGTTTCTCCTTTTCCTTCTTGCAACGAATAGCCCCCCTCCCCAAAAAAGCATCCTCTCTTTGGCCTTGGACCCCTTTGGCAGATCTTTTCTACCGGCCCCCCTTCCTCTCCCGGCACGGATCTCTCTCCCGTTCCCCCCCAACAATGACATCATCTCTCGTAGGCACGGAGTGTGCCGCTACGTCCAAACCCCTTCCTTCCTTCCTTCCTTCCTTCCTTCCTTCCTTCCTTCCTTCCTTCCTTCCTTCCTTCCTTCCTCTTTCCTTCCTTCCTTCCTTCCTCTCTTCCCTTCCAATCCCCCCCCCAAAATACCCAAAATAGCCATCCTGGGGGGACAATAATTGAGAAGAGGGGTTGCAAGGGAAGGGAGAAAAGCATCCGTTGGCCCAGCCGGAGTTTCACTTGAAACCAAAAGGTCCCTCCACTAGAGTAGACCCATTGAATCTAGGAGTTTTGCACAGATGTTGACTTGCTGAGTTCCGCTTCATTTGATGGGGTTCTTGCACGCGCACGCTTCCTACCTACCCCTTTCGGCTTTGTTGCGGTCATATTTTTTTGGTCAAAAATTTCACAAACCAAAGCAGGGAGGATGCTTAAAAGAACCACCCAGGTCTCTGCCCCAGAAAGCTTCCAGTTCCTAACAGTGGGTGGGGAGGAAGCCAGAAGGCTACAATAGGGGTGCAAAAGGGGGTTAGTAAGGAATTGGTCTGACCGCATGGAGACTAATCTCTGGTGTTAGGATTAAGTGTGGGGGATACAGACTGCTGACCATCCCCTTTCCTTTTCGGCAGGGAGGGTGCAAATACCGGGTAGGATATTCCAAGCTGGCCCACAGGGAAAGGAAGGGGGCCCCACGGGGACCCCCTCCCCTCCCTCTCTTCTGGTGCAAAGCAGTCCTAATAAAGCGGTTGTAGGTTTTGCACGCTCAGGTGTTGCACCGGTGCATCTTGTGGGTGAAATTGGAGAGCAATGGAGTCACTGAGTGCAATGTGGTTGGCAGCTTTAAAAGCCATGGGTCTCATATTGTGGGGAAAAAATCCCCCCTTTTTTAAAGCAGGGCATTGGAAGGGGATTTGGGAACACCCCAGGCTTGGTTTAACGTTTTGCAGCGCTTGCTTGCTTTTGGATATTTGCCGTTAGGGTGAGGGGGCTTTAGCAAAATCCCCTTGGATATGCGGTGGTCCGGAGCTCATAATTCCCTTTTCTTCCTTCATCTCGAGGGGGCTGTGGGAGCCCCTTTGTCTCCTCTGCACCCATCTTGCTGGAACAGGCCGGCCCGGCTTTATCTCCGAATACTCTGTCTTTCGGTCGTCCGGTGGTCTTTCTGTCCTTTCCATCTGTGTCTGATTTGATTCCTGCAAACTACCTTGACTTGAGGTTGAGTTGGGGAGAAAGTCATGATAAAAAGAGAGGAATTGGAGAATTTAGCCATATCGGGTAAACTCTGCGGTCTGAAGAAATGGAGAAATGGACTGTTGAGGTTCCTAAGTTGGTCCAAACAGCCAAATTAATGTGCACTCTTCTTTTTTATATATATAATTTTTATTGCTTTTACATATTATTCTCCATTTCATACATACAATATCAAATATATCACTTACAGCCAACCGTCACTAATATTCATTATTATACCTCATTTTCCCCAGACCCAAGACTCAGAGCTGTTTAGAACAAATACAAGACGTTCAGCCATAGAGAACATTGCCATGAAACGCAATTAAGCTGCCTGTTGACAATTTATAGCACACAATCAAAAAGAAAGAAGAGCAATTTTAATAATAGCAATAATAGTTATTATTTTGCACTGGGGGAAGGAAGCGGCGGAGAAGGCGTCCGGCTCTTGCCGGAAAAGGAGAAATTGCCCTGGTTTGTTTTATTTTCAGTCCGTTGCCAGAGTTTTTGATCGCCTTCCCAACTCTTGGGTTGTGTTGTGGCAAAACAGAGCAAAACACAAGCTTTGTTTCGATGTTTTGCGGGGCTTTTTTTGGAAAGCGGTGACTTGCAAACACACACATTTCCAGGTGGCCAACAAAAGCTGTTGGTGCAAGGAAGGATTCGAAAGTGTTGACTAATAAAAGTCACCTGACTCCCAGATTTTGCTTCTTGGGGTGTTGAAGGCAGCCTCCCTCAATTTGCACCCTCCAGGTATGTGGGGCTGCAGCTCCCACACATCTGGAGGGTGCCGGGTTGGGGAACGGTGGTTCCAAAACTCAGGAGAGCATTTGTCCTTGGTGGGTGTTGCCTGTTGTGCATCTGTGTGAGTTGCTGATCTGGGTGTTACCAAGCTGGGGTTGGCTGGAGGCCAAGTTCAAGAGATGATCCACCTCCGGAGGATGTTGCC
Organism: Ctenosaura bakeri; assembly: GCA_948474755.1. Classification (NCBI taxonomy): domain Eukaryota; kingdom Metazoa; phylum Chordata; class Lepidosauria; order Squamata; family Iguanidae; genus Ctenosaura; species Ctenosaura bakeri. The sequence goes on along the minus strand of CAOLHI010004650.1, from coordinate 28,915 downwards.
TGTTGTGCCTCTGTACGAGGATGTGGGTGTGTCAGAGGCAGCTTCACAGGCCAGCTGCAAAGTCTGTGATTTTTCTCTCTCCTCTGGCTGTGGATGATAGCATTTGCAGTTATCACGCCCAATGCAAAATAAAAAAACCCTGTGATGTGAAAAATGGAAAGTCAGAGAACCCGTCCTTGAAGCTTTGTGAGCTCTAGAAATCTTGCAGCGTTCCTCCCCAAATCTTTAAGAACTATATTTGGGTGTTGGTTTTAGGCTCCGCACTGGTGCGTCTTGGGAACTCAGCACCTTCCCCAGCTGGAGGACATCACTTTTTTTGGACGGCAATACCAATTCTCCCCAGCCAGTAGTGCCAGCAGGCATAGGGGATGGTGGGACTTGTAGTGCAATGGGTAACTTCCCCAAGGTCAGGACCTTTGGCCAGGACCCAGCTGTTGGAGGAGAGTTTTCTGCACCGTCCCAATTGTCTTGGTGGTGTTTTTGTGGTCTCAGTCTCACTCCAGAACGGCCTGTCCCTCTTGACGTCATGGGCGTCTTGGCCCCCGGGGCCGTCTGGCTGCTGACCAGGGCCGGGAAAGGCCATTTGGGGTTGCGAGCGCCTCCCGTGACGGGCCTTTTTGGAGACTTTCCCGGCAGGTTCTGGCTGACTCAGCAGCGGCTGTTTTGGTGTTTTGCTCAAGTGGTGAATCGGCTTCAAAGTCATTGCTGGCAGCAGTTGGGGGGGGCAGTGATTCTTGTTGGCTGTTTTGAAACTTTCTTTGCAAGCAGGAACAAAAAGCTTGGGGAAAATAAGAGCTCAAAGAGGAAAACAAGGGTTGGTGTGCAAGTAACCAGGGTGTGTCTGGAGCTGCACATTCTCCATGATGCATGAAGTCAGTGTGACGTAATGGTCTGAACATTGGACTAGGAATGTGCCTGAGGCTTGGGTTCGAATCCTCCCTCAGCAGTGGAGACTCACTGGGTGGCCTTGGGCAGGTCACACTCTCTCAGCCTCAGAAGGCAGCAGCAAATCTCCCCTGAACAAATCCGGCCAAGAAAACCTTACTTTTTTCAGAGCCAGTGCAGTGCTGTGGTTTGAGCGTTAACCGAGGGGTTCAAATCCCTGCTCAGATATAGATATCTTCTGGGTGACCTTGTGTGAGTCACACTCTCTCAGCCTCAGAGGAAGCTTCTCTGAGCAAATCTTGTAGGGGGAAAAACCAGAATCACCATAAGTTGGTCCTGAAGGCGCGTGACAGCAACTCTGTCTGCCCCTTTCTATCAGATTTCCATAAATGACCAAATAAGAAATGGGATATTAATCCATACAAAGAGTTCAGCACACTGTATTGAATGGGTGTCCTAATTCTGCTACCCGCTGCCCCTGGAAAAACAGGGCCAAAGGGCCTGAATGTGGAGACACAGCAAATTGGGTAGCCAGGCCATCCCAAAACATTTTGCTGCCCGAGGTAAAGCCAGATATGGTGCTCCACCCCAGTGAATTGATTTTAGACGCCTAAACTCCCTCTCCAAGGGTGCCCGTGCTATTTGGGCAAAGGATGCAGAAGCTCCCACCAGCCCCTTTCCCCTCTCTCTCTGGGATCAGAAGCACAAGAACAGGTTAACCCAAAATCTCTTGCCCCCTCATAGTCAGGCCTGGCCCCTTCCAGGAGCACAGCGTTCTCGCTGATTTTTTGAGAGCGCCTTGTCTGCGTTTAATGTGGGTTCCCTCCCCGAAAGGGCGAGTCACACTCTGAGTGACTAACATTTTTGTGCATCCGCAGCTCCAGGGCGTCGGTGTCTTCCTCACCCAGCGTTATCAGGGAGAATATCTCTCCTCCTTTCTGCCCAGTTCGATCCCTCCTCACCATCTGTGAAGGGCAGAGGGTGGCATTTCTTGCTCAGGTGCACCTCCAAAAGTATGGGGGACACAGTTCATTGGGCCGAGATGCTGTAGCTGGATGGCTTTTGTGGCAGCCACGGCTGCTGGAATGTCTGGCCGAAAGCAGAGACCGGTTTTAGATTTTAGGGACTGATTTTAGAACCAGCAGCCTTTGAATATCTAACCCATGAATCGGGACAGGCAGAGTAGGAGGAGAAAAATGTGTTTATTGGGGAAAATAAAGTCACCGGTTGATTTATGGTGGTCCCTTAAAAGCCGGAGGGTTGTCTTAGGTGAGGAATCCTGAGACTTCTAAGTACGGATGACACGGATGTTGTGGACCAAGCGAAGGACAGCCTGAACAATGCAGGTTGAGGGTGGATTTTGCTTGGGAGGCCGTAGCTTGGGGTAGAACAGTTGCATTGCATGTGGGAGGTTCCAGATTTGATTCGCAGCATCTCCAGGTAAGGATAAATCCAGAGGAGGGTGACCAAAATGAAGAAGGCATGGAAATCTTGCAATCCTATGAGGACGGGCTTAGGGAGCTAGGGATATTTAGCCTGGAGAAGAGAAGGTTTGGAGGGGACATGATAGCTGTGAAGGGATGCCATATGGACAGTGGAGCAAGCCTCTTTTCTGCTGTTGCAGAGACTAGGACATGGAGCAATGCTTTCAGACTTCAGGAAAAGAGATTCCACTTGCACATCAGGAAGAACTTTTCTGACAGCAAAAGCAGTTTGACAGTGGAATATGCTGCTGCCTCCGTGGAGTGTGATGGAGCCTCTTCATTTTTTTGGAGGTTTTTAAAGAGAGACTGGGTGGCCATCAGTTGGGAATGCTTGGATTGTGTCTTCCTGCATGGCCGAATGGGGTTGGACTGGATGACCCTTGGGGTCTCTCCCAGCTGTAGGATTCTAAGTATAAAAAAGACCCTTGGCTGAAAGTGCAGGGAACCATGGCTGCTGGTCTGAGTAGACGGTATTGTGCTGGGTGAAACCTGTTGGAAGCCGAGCGGCATCCGTGCTTGTCTAAAGCGATTAGCGAGAGGGGATTCTAGAGGGTGTCGGCCACCGTTGTCTGCCTCTGAGGCTGCCACTGGTACCAAATCTTCTCTTAAAGAAGTTGTGCCCAGGAATGCATCTGCTTTGTTAACCGGGGTGCACCCGTCATCTCAGATTTCTGTGCAAAAGTGTCGCTGGGTGTCTCCGTTTGTCTTAATCTGCCTGGCTGCGGCTTGAGGCAGCGCTGCGTAAGGGTAGCGAGGGAGAGAATGAAAGTGCCCTCGGACAAGGAAACGGGGACAGATGTGTCTCTGAGTTCCTCTGCTTGGTGAACATCGAGTGTTGCTGAACCTGCTTTGCCGGAAAACGCCTCCTGGGAGGCCAAAGGTCTGCGGCTGAGACACGGCCAGCTTGCACGACTTCGACAGGATAGGAGGACAAGGAGAAAATGTTTTATTTTTATTTTTAATAGCTGTAGTTCAAACATGGGCTTTCTGTTTTCATCTTTGCTAGAAAACTCTGTTCCCCTGGCACGGAAGTATTGCTGTCATTCCAAAAAGACGAGAAGCTAAACGTGTCGAAAAGGTAGAAGGAAAACATGCTCAGGTGTTTGGAAACTGGGTACACTTTTATTTTTTCAGAAGAAAAAGGAAAACAATCCTGGTGTGTTCAGTCTACAGCCTGTGTGTGTATTTTTCCACTGTTTATACTAGAGACAGGTGTATTTCTCCTTAAAGCAGAATGGGACTCAGGTGTATTTACTACGAAATTGAACCACACGGAATTCAATGGGATTTGCACCCATGGAAGTGTGCATAGCCTAGCGAGAGCCAGAGTGGTGTGGTGCTTAGGGACACGGGCAATCCAGGTTCCTAGTCCTCATTGAGGCCATAGTAACCCATTGGGCAATCGTGGGACAATCATTCCCTGCCCCTCTCAGCCTGGCCTACCTTGCAGGGTTGATTTTTTTAAAGAATAAAGTGAGGAGGAGGAGGAGGAGAAGGGGTCATGCCTGTTGCCTGGGGGTCACAGGAATCAAAATGAGGGATAAACAACAACATAGTTTGTAAACAGCAATGCGGTTTTAATGCAAAAAAAGAAAAATCCACCAAAAGACAATTTGGTTGTTTGTTTCTGACCATCTAGAACTGGGTTGATTAAGACCAGAACTGTTCTCTTGAACGGGAGGCAACTTTCCTAAGAACTGGGTAGCCCTGTGATTAATAACCAAGGGCCGGGTTAATTCAGAAATCCACTGCTGGCATATAATGCATGCATAACAGCCTGCAACCATTTCTTTTAAAATGCCCTGAAATGTAGGAAAGGGAAGCTGAGCGCTGGAGAGCCCCTATTTTAGGCGTCCCTTCCTTCCTTCCTTCCTTCTCTCTCTCTCTGGTTCTCTTTCTGCTGCCTCTCCGCCTCCCTGGGCTGCCCGGTCTCCCGGGATAATCCCTTAAGCAGGCTCAAGCGTTTTGTCTTTCCTGGAGATATTCTCATCTCCGCCCCCAAACCGGTTCTAATCTGGAGCCGAGGGTTATCCTGTAAATCCAAGCATCCTGTTCCCTGCGTGGGGAGGGAGCGCTGTGGTTTCTAGGGCAGGTCCCGGAGCCTGAGAGAAGGAAAGGAGCAAAGGAGCAGCCCCAGCGGGAGGTTCCCTTACGTCTCGTGTTGGCTGGCAGCCCTCCGCCCTTCAGGAAGAGAATGGAGACAGGATCGGAGCCCCTGAAGCTCGCCGAATATGGCCCCCCGGCCCCCAGCTCTCCTCCTTCTGGGATGGTGCTCCTTACTATGTCTCACTATGGGCGTGTGTGCCTCGCCTCTGTTTCTCTGTGTCCCAAACAGTTGCTGTGTGCCTTCAAGTTGTTTCCAACCTGTGGCAACCCAAAGGTGCGCCTACCATGGGGCTGAGAGTATGTGAAGCACCCGGGGTCGCCTGATGGGTTTCAGTGGCCAGGTGGGGAATTTGGTCTCCAGAGTCGTAAGTCTGTGATTCAGGGCACAGATTCTTGGCATCTTCTTCTCTTTGGCTCCAAACACCCACCAGCCTCTTTCTGCCCCATTGCTCCTGGTCCCCTCTCTTTCCATCCCTCCACCCATTGCTCCATCCCATCTTTCTCTTTTTCCTCCTCCTCCTCGCTCTCTGCTGGACATCTTGGAGGCAGGCTTACCCGGTGGTGGCAGGAGAAGTGGGTGGCCACGGAGGCCCATCTGTTGGGTGGGAGGCAGGCTGGATGGGAGGGGAACGTGGCTGGGGGGGGACAGGCAAGGCTGCGCTGTCGCCGTGTGTGGGAGAGCCGGGCTTTGTCACTGTGTGAGTCACACAAAAACAGCTCAGCGTGTGGAGAAGGCGAGCATCTGGGGCCTGGATTTGTCACTCGCGAGCATCCTCTGTTTTTGCCATGCTCACGGATCCTGTCTCCTTTGCCACGCAGCATGTTTTGGAGGCGCATGTGGAAGCCGCCACAGTTGTGATCTCTGCGGCCGGCTTCTGTCTCATTCATCCCTCACAAATGGCTCCAGGGTGTGTGCCTGTGCCTTCAGGTTGCCTCTCAATGCATGGGGGGAACCCATGAAGTTTTCCTAGAATCCTCAGAGGTGGTTTTGCTAGTTCCTTCCTCTGAAATATGGCTTACAGCACCTGCTGTTCCTTGGTGGTCTCCCATCCAAGTACTAACCAGGCATGACCCTGCTTAGCTTAGGCTCTATATAGCCACCACTCCCGCCTCCTCTTTTCCTTCTTTGATTTTGTAACCTCCCTTCTCCCCACGAGCTTTACAGAAATTTAAAACAGCTATGGATAAAACTACACATCACTGTGGCCATTTCCACACTAGACTGCTATAGCGCTATTATTCCCATTGCAATGTCCTATGGAATCCATCCTGAAACGGCAAACCCCAGGATTCCATAGGATGTTGCAAGTGGAATAATAGCGCTATAACAGTCTAGTGCGGAAATGGCCTGAGTTTCCAAAGGTCTGTGGCTCATAGCAGTAAATCTTTTGGAATATCAATATCAGTGGAAGCATACAAAATGATGTTGAAATAAAAATTAAGTTTGGGCAGCTGCCACCGTGGAGCTGACAGTGAATGGGAGGCAATGGTCAGTTTTGCTCCCATCCTAAGGGGAGATTTGTTCCAGCACATCCAAGCGTGGAAAAGGCGGTTTTGGGTGGCAGAACCATTCTCGTTGGAGAGGAGGGAGCATTGCGTGTGCCGGCATATGTCATTTGCTCACAGGCTGTGCTGTGGACTTACGCAAATATTGAGCCAGCTGAGTCAAAGGCAGAGACCCAGCCTTCGTTGCGCTGCAGCTGCGTCCCACTCCACGCATCCAGCTTTTGAAAAAAAGGAAGGAACAAAATCTTCCAGGCTTATTCCTGATGGCAAGAGCAGTTTGACAGAGGATTATGCTGCTGTCTTAGGGGGGTATGGTGGAGTCTTTTCCTCCTTTGGAGGTCTCTAAAGAATGGCTGGATGGCCATCTCTCAGTAATGCTTTGATATCATCTTCCTGCATGCCTGAATTGGGTTGGACTGGATGGCCCCTGGGGGTCTCTTCCAACCCTAGGGTTCTATGAAATGCCCATTGCTGCAGGAACAATGCTGAGAGATAAGGAGAGAGAGAGAGAGGGAAAGCCATTAAACTTCCTATCATTGGACTTCCTGACAAACACTTGGAAACTTTCCCCATATCCACAGAGGCCATTTTTCTCCTATCAAAACACAAGACTTGCATATCTCAGCTCATATGCGCACACATGCGCTGCAGTTCCCTTGAACTTCTCAGCTGCTCTTTCCCTGTTTGAACAGCTCGCCCTGCTGCTACCTCTGAAGGTTACCTTTGTTTTCTTTCGGTTTCCTCCGTCCCCTTTCCCTTTGTGACCGCAAAGAATTGTGCAGAATCCCATCAATAATTCAAGGCCGCTTAACCTGGCGGAGAGGAGAGCGTTCGGCACAGCCCTTGTTTGCCTTTTTTTTCCAGCTGGAGGCGGAGGAGGGAAGGCGACAGGCATCTTGGAGAATCTGTGGAAAGCAGTGAAGCTCCCTGGCACACAGGGGGAAAAATATAATATGCAAATAACCCCCGTTTTGATAGCAGAAGTATTTAGATTGCTGCTTGTGTTTTTGCTCTCTCTTTGGAGAGGAGTGGAGTGGTTGTCCAGGAGCAATTGATTTAAAGGGTGGGTTCAGGGGTGTCGATTCTCCCCCTTTTCTGGACCATTAAAAGGGCCACTCAGGGCTGGGGGGCCACGTTCTGTCCTGGACCACACAGGTCCCCAGTCCTGCTATGGCGAGCATCCCAATAAAGACCTGCTCTTCCAAATTTATTGCTAGACCACTAGCTGGGGCTAGTGGGAACTGCACTCCAGAGATATTTTCTGGCCCACCTCAACTGGCTAATGGCCCCTTCTGATCCCTTTAACCATGCTGCTGGCCCATTTCCCTGGCCACCGTCAAGTTCAAGGGTTATCCAAGAAGCTTCAAGCTGCCTCCTCCTCTTTGCTTAAGAAAGCTCAAACCTGCGTCCTCGTGCTTCCGGTGAACTGACCTGGTTTTTCTAGACACCTCCTCCTGCTCACCCAGCGCTGCTCCTTTTGCATCGTTCCTGTCTGGGAGAGCGCTCAGATTATTCCTTGGGGTCTCTTAAACCAAAGGTTCCCCACTGGCAGTTTCCAGGGTGGGGCGGGGAGCTGGCCTTAGACTTTTCAGGGTGGCAAAAGACCAAAAAGGGGCACTCTGTGGCACCATTCAGTTGGACAGGTTTGTTGCAGGAGAAGGGGTCGTGGATTGCAGGGCACTTGGCCAAGTCGCGGAGAAGGTGGGCGGCGGGAGGGCTGTGAAAAAGCTTCCCCAGGTCAGAAGGTCCGGGGGCAAAAAAAATTGACCCCCAGGCAAGGTGCACCACCGAGGACAGCCTTAGCAATTTAAGTATTCAGACGCCCTATATGCGGTTGTGGGGGAATGAGCTGTCAGGAAGGGGTTTGGCTGGCCCAGGGCTGAAAAGATGCCCTTGTGGGCCAGGTGGACCTTTCTGTAGCCGGGAGGGCTTTTCACGTCTCATGGAGGGGCTAGAACTCATACGGCCCCGCTTCATTTTGCCCCCGCAGATGGCACAGGGACCCTGGGAGAGACCTGAAGAGGCTGATTTGGGGGCAGGTGATCCGTCAGGTATCCAAATCCCAGCTCATGCAGAGGGGATCTCCAGCATAACTGTGTTAAATTAAAAGCACATTTTTGGGATTGCAACGCCCACAATCCTTTAGCCAACATGGGGGTTACAGTCCAAAACTTGTAACTCTTTCATGCTCCGGCCACACTACAGGCTTGCAAATTGAACAAACACACCCACACCCAAAATGCAGCTTTGCTTTGTCACAATTCTGATTTCAAACGTAAAAGCAAACATCAGCTGAGGTCAGGCTGACCAAGGCTGCCTCATTGCCGCATTCCACCCTTTCAGCTCACCCTCCCATTAGGGTGGGAGCCCTCCAGATATTCTTGGACTGCAGCTCCCAGCAGCCCCGGCCAGCATGGCCAAGGGCGAGGGATGCTGGGAGTTACAGCTTGACCATAACGGGACAGGTGTCAGGATTCTCACACTTCACTCTTTGAAAGATCCCTCTCTTTTTTGGGGGCGGCAAGATGTCCTTGGCTCTTGTTTGCCCAGCTGGTGCAACAGATTTGGCCCTAGCAAACAAGTAACTAGTTCCTCAATTCCTTGTAAAAATGGGATTTGAATTACCCACCCCCTCAGCATCTGGAGAGAGGGGTAACAGAGTATAGTGGCGGTTTTGTTCCAACCCATGCATTGTTGTGTACATGCGTGTGTGTTTGTGGTGTTAAAGGAATTAAAGGACGCAGATAAGTTAGCAAACTCTTTCTTGCTTCTGCCTTCTTCAGTTGTCGAGAACAAAAGCTGCATCTCCAGGGTCCTCCAGGTTTGGATTGACTCTCCTTTTTGTTTTCAGCAGAAGCTGAGATGTTTTGCTGATTCAGTTACACATTTCCATATTTTGCTAATTCAGGTATTAAGTCCTGTTTGTCAGTCGCTCCGGTGTGTGTGTGTGTACAGTGATTAGCTGTATCCTTCTGGGATCCAAAGCAAACTTTGTTGGAAGGGCTGTTTGTTTTTAAATTACCCCTCCATGTGCGTGTCTTGCTCTAAAAGGGTGATGCTTTCTTTGCAAAGCTGCCTGGCTTGCTTGCGGAGCCGGGACGGCCGGGCTGCACCCGTGCCGATAGGCAGGTGGGACGGGGTGGCCTTTCCCTTTGTCTCTGTGGCTTGCTTTTCTGACGTGGCACTGCCAGCGTGGCGCTTCGAAGGGGAACCTGCCGGCTTCTCAGCCGGGCAGCCTTCCCGTTCTTTTGTGTTGCCGTGCAGAGACTCCTCTCCAGTTTGGCAGAAGGGGACTTGGGTCTTTTCTTGGTCCCAGCTGCCTCCTGCCTTTCTCCCCACGTCTGCATGCGCTCTCCACCCACCTCTGTGTGGCTGTGTCCATGTGCACATGTGCGGGAAGGGAGGAGGCACCTGGGACAGAGAAAATAACCAAATGAAAGCATCATTTCTTGCAAAGTAAAACCCATACTAGCCACCTATGAGCTGCCTCTTGGTTGCATCAAGCTTTTCTGAATCAAATGGGTAAAGATTAAAAAAATGTGCTTCTACTGTGCAGAAAGCCAGCCTGTTAGGACGTCATCTGCCCAGGTTTGGAGTTTATTTGGGAAAAACCTGCCATAGACTTTGGATGCTCTGTCCAGGAAGCTAATTGCTCTGTAGTTTCTGGGCCCAGATCTCTCGCCCTTTCCATACAAAGGAAGGGTAATGCTATACCGCTACCCAGTATGGATAATCCTTGTCTGGTTGATGTGAGAAAACAACTTGGCCAGGAGAAGCATCATTTGTTACTGTTTATTTAATCTAGGTAGGAAATGAGGCTGGGAGATTGTACGGTGACAGCGCCGTATGAAGAAGTCATCTCTGGAAACAGTGAACGCAGGAGCACAGCTGTTCAGTTCCAATAAAATGCAGATTTCCAATTATGATGATTAGCAGTTTGGGGTGTAACTCTGAGCAAGATTTGCACATAGGTTTTGTGTAGAGGCAGAAGGGTTTTCTGTGCAAGAAATGCAGGAAGCCTCCACCTTTTGACGCCCAGTTATCAGACGACTCAATGCTTCCAAATTAAGGACGGGTTTCATTAACTCAGTGAGGGGTTTGGCTCTTTCATTGGTTCTTCTTGCCTACAGAGGATTGCTTGGAACTGCTTGCATTCACACGCTGCTTGCAAAGTGGGCTGAAAGGGGGAAACGGCACTAAGTTGGCTGAGAGACTTTGCAAGCAGCAAATGCGCGGTTCATCCCCAGTGAGCCTCCATAAGCCCTTCATGCGCCCTACAGTTCAACACATCGGATTCCGCTTTTCAACCAATTAATTCTGCATTTTGACAATGCTCCGGTCCCCAACCTGTCAGATAAGTGGGGAAAGCCTGTCCTGTTTTTTGCACATAAAATGCTGGATTGTTGTTGTTTTTTTTAGCATTAAACCCATGTGCAAATTTTGTGCAGAATAAGTCACAAGCTGCAAAGATTCTCATCAGTTCAGGAGTTCTGGATGCTTGAGGAACATGTTTTTTTCAACCGATATTCTTTCCATCCTGACTGGCCAACCATTTTTCAGAACTATTGTCCCAAACATCTGGGGTCATAATTGCCACCAGTCCCCCTATTTTGTCCCCTGAGTTTGGGGCTCAGAGATAAAAAGGCTGGAGACGGAAGTTTTCTTTTGTATTTATTGTTGTTTTTCAAATATTTGATAAATGTCAGATCTTCGAGGTACTCAAGCTCCTTTTAATTCAAGATTAATTAGCTGTCCCATCATTCTTCCAGCAAGCATGAGGGAGCATGCATGGCATTCTTCGTGCACATTTTTACTCTCACAACGGCCCTGTGCGGTAGATCAGTCCGAGAGAGAAAGAGAGGGAAGGAGAGGCTGACCAAAGATCGTGAAACGTTTTTATGTGAACTTGGATCTCCTGAGACCCAGGGTGTCCCCTCTAACCATGGCACCAAATGGTCTCTCACACCCTCTTGGCTTTATATATTTTCTATGGCACTTTTGCTGGGATTCAAGGCAGTGGGTGGGGGGGTTTCCCGGACGACCTCCTGTCATCCGCCTTCTGGGTCGCCTCCAAGGCGGCTTCGCTTCACCAAAATTGCTGCATCACATCCCTGCCTCTGCTCCTCTTAGAGCCAGCCTGACTAATCACGGAGGGGAATTACACGCCTTTGCCAAAGATGGCTCAAATCCCATTTGCAGGGACATTAAAAAAAAGCCACTTTGCCTTTGCAAAGTCAGAAGATGCCCATAAATAAGATCTCTTTCCCTCCCCGCCCTCCGCTGATGCCTCGTTTCCAGGGGTGTTGTTAATCACCAGCAAGCTGATGGAGCCTTAATTGCTTGATAAAGGAGGCAAGACCCGCCGCGGTCTCTGTTGCCATATTAGGGGAGCCGTGCAGATGGCAGATTGCGGACCTTATTGGAAGCGCAATTAGGCTGACGAGCATCTCCATTTGCGACTCAGTCCTTGTTAGGGGCAACGCGGGAGGGAAAAAGGAAAGGAGCGTCAAGGCTGGGCTCTGGGGGGCTCCCCAGAATCCATCATAATGGAGGAAACATCTGTAGTTTCCAGGAAATAAGGGTGTGTGTTAGTGCAAGGCAGGAGAGAGAGGCAGAGGCAGACTCTGTTGGCAGATCCAAATTCAGGGGTCCCCTAAGACTTGAAGACACCCCCCCAAGTGTGAGTGTAGGAGGCCCCTTAATTTGGAAGTGGAACAGGAGGGTCCATCATTAAGAGATAACACAACTGTTGTTGGTTTTTGTGTGCCTTCAAGTTGTTCCTGACTTATGGCAACCCTAAGGCGAAGCTATCATGGGTTTTTCTGGGGCTGAGAGTGTGTGACTTACCCAAGGTCACCCAGCATTCTTCCATGGCATTGGAACATTGGGCTAGGACCCCAGAGACCAGGCTTTGATTCCTCGCTCAGCCATGGAAATGCACTGCATCACCTTGTTTGCCGTAGGGTTGCCGTAAGTTGGAAATGACTTGAAGGTGCACAATAACAACAATCATATCCTTTGGCTGGAGCTTTCCAGCCTCTCCTTATTGTTGGTTCTCTAAAAGGGGTTGCACTATAGTTTCCCCCAATGGCCATGCTTGCCATGGACAGAATTGTAGGGTCAGAAGGGACCGTGAAGGCCATCTCAGGGTCTCCAGTTGAGGCCTTTCTCCCTCCCTGATCCTTTGAAATGGAGACCCCTCCCTGCCTTGTGCCTGACCCCTGAGCAGCAGCCCTTTCCTCATACAGAGAAGGGGTCTCGTTGATTTTGCCTCTCAGATTCTGTTAGCCCTCGTTTGGAAGATAATTTGGCATGTAACGCTTGCATGTTAAAAAATACTGTTCAGTCAGTCGGGGCCTCCCACTTCTGTCCTGGGGCTCTTTTGCAGATTGTTTTTCCTCTCTTCCTGCCAGCCGGCCGGTCCTGAGTCACTTCCTCGGCGCTGCTCCTCTCTTCCTCTCCCTCCTGGTTTTCCTGTTTCATCCTCAGAGGTCCAATGTTCCCTTGGATGGGCATCGGGCATCCCCCCCTTCCCGTCATTCCAGTTTCCTTTTGCAAAAGCGGTTAACTCCCTCTGTAACGGGCCATCTCTGGGTTGTAAGAGGCCAGCATGGAGTTTGGAGCAGAACGGAGTTTGGAGCGAGCTTCCAAGAAGCAGAGCAATGGCTTTGAACTCCAGGAAATGAGATTCCACCTGAACCTTTGGAAGAACTTCCTGCTGATAAGAGCAGTTCGACAATGGGAAACGCTGGTGCTGAAATGGGGTGTGGTGGAGTTTCTTCCGTCTTTGGAGGCTTTCAAAGACAGTCTGGATGGCCACGTGCCAAAGGGAGGGCTTGGACGGTGTCTTCCTGCCTAGCAGAAGGGGGTTCGGCTAGGGTTGGCCCTGGGGGGGGGGTCTCTTCCCACTCTACAGTTCTGTGGTCTATTCCAGCCCCCTCCCAGTGCAGGCATGATCACATTTACCTTAAGAGGCTTGGATCGATATGCAGAGCGCATAGGCACAAGCGTGAGATGAGAACAAAACTGGGTGCCAGAAACGTCAATTGTATCACCGTAATTTTAATTGTTATCTATAAAATGAGTCATGATGCTAATTGTAAGAGGAAGGAGAAATGGTGAGGCACGTTCTGAAGCAGGAGACTCAAAGGCAGCCGGCAAGATGGCTTTCTTTTGACCAAACCAGCCACCTCTTTCGCTTCCCGGAATCATTTAAGCCCCAAAGACGGTTGGTGCTGGGGAGGAATTTGATGTAGAAATTGCAGGAAGTGCTAGCACAGGCAATTACATTATTAACACTGGACTTTTTATTTTTTAAGATGGTGTAACATCAACATCCTGGTATTAAGTAATGCCATTAAGCATGCAGGGTGATAAGCGTCTCTTATCCAGTCCACACTGTGCCATGAGAGACAGGTTCCCTGCCCCAAGGTGCCTGCAATCTAAGGCGGTATAATCTCTTTGGAAAGGGCTTGAATACAGTTCAATATAGTTCAAAAGTGCTTGAAAACAGTGTGGGACTTACTCTGCAAAATCTGCATTTTTTTGTGTGCAGGAAACACATCTTTCCTGGGTAAAAAATATATACATATATGTTTTTCTACATAGAAAATGCTGTAGTCATGCTTTTTTTTTCTGCACAAAATTTACATGTGGTTGTTTTCCATAGAAAACAACCTTCTTTCAGGAGACAGCACTTTCTAAGCAGGAAATAATAATAATGGGGAGAGGGGGAGAGACCCTTTTACTGCACAAAACGTCCACGTGCAAATTTTGCTCAGAATAAATCCAGAATTGCAAATAGGATTTGAAAACAGGGTGGTTTTTGAAGCCTTTCTTGTAGGGAGGAGAAAATGGTTAAAGTGATGCCTTGCTTCCTTGGAGAAGAAACCCGGTGAAGAATTATGTCCCTGCCTCTGAGCCGTGATACGAGACGGAGAACAGCCAGGGGGCATTTTTGCCCAGATTGGCGAGACAAGCTATTAATCGTTCCCTCTGCAAGACCCCCTTTTCCCCCCTTCGGTTAATTGGCCCTGTGGACGGAGGGCTCAATCGGTTTCTTTCTGTTTGAATGCACCGTGCCGGAAATCCAATTACCGTGTTCCTTCTGTGCCAATGTTGTGCCAGCCGTGGGTGGGAGCTGCTGTTCCACCCCCTCCCTTTGCCTCCCGCCTGCACGGAAGCCGCCTCTGCTAATTTCATGTAACGAGCAAGTTATCCAGGCCTGGAAACCATCACGGCCAAAGGCTTTGCCTCGTCCCCTCTCTGTCCTCCCTTGGCCATTTTCTTCACCACGTCTGGCCCCGTTACAGGTTAAATTCGGTGGACGAGGCATCTCTGGCCTGTTTGTTTTCCAGGTGGGGACAGCTCCGTCTTGCCACGTGGCCCCGGGAGGCTGAACATTAGCAGGCAGCTCCTGGAAAGACATGGAAAAGGGGAGAATTGCAGGCCTCCCTTTGGACAGCGCCTTCTGCTGGGCAATTGTTGTGCTTTTGGAGGGGTTGCCATTTCTGCTGGAGCCTCTCCAGGCCGAATTTGTGTTTTGCTGCAAGAGGCAGAGATGTGCCAGTAGCGTAGCGACTGCCGGAAATAATATTAGAAGCAGGGCATGCATTGTATTTAGGGACTGCTGTGTTGGCCATGCACAAAATGCGACAAAAATTCCAAAATCCACAGCAATGCCTTTATTGGCCAAGAAAAATGCAGAAAATGCAATTTGCAAGCTTCTGCAGTTTCACTGGCTTCTTCATCAGGCATTATTTCTGGCAGTCGCTACGCTACCGGCACATCTCTGCCTCTTGCAGCAAAACACAAATTCAGCCTAGAGAGACTCCAGCAGAAATGGCAACCCCTGCAAAAGAAATTACACCAGAGAAGAAATATGTGAGACTTCTTCATGCCATCTTCACTGACACACAAGTAATATGCCTGAGAAAAAATGTACACCTGTGACTCTTTCCTTTTCCTACGTGATTTTTAACATCTTTGCCTGATGAAGAAGCCAGGGAAGCTCGGAAAGCTTGCACACTGTATCTTGTGCATTTTGGGTCCGTCAATAAAGATATTGCTGTTTTGTGAAAGCTGGATGGGGACATTTGTTTGCAGGTAAATGAAGCAGGTGTGTGTCCCTGGGCATTGCCTCTGATTTTTTCCTCCTCCTCCTTCCTTTCTGGCTTTGGACAGATTCCTGCCCCCGGAGCTTGGATTGCACCCTGCAGCGGAGAGAGTTCTGCCCCCCGGATCGCGCGCCTGCGGCCCCTGCCTCCCCCAGTTTGTGGAAGATGGGGAGGGCAGATGCATCGCCAAGACGCAAGCGGCTGCAAGCGGTATTTATCCACTATTCCTTTCTGATAATGAGAGGCAGCTTTCCCAAGAGGGTTACCCAAGGGGTGGGCGCCAAAAGAACTCCGCCACTTGCAATAAACCTGTATTTATATGTGTGTGAGAAAGAGGAAGAAAACAACAAAAAGCATGCTAAGTTTTCTTATGGGGAAAGGGGCAAATGTGCCATCTTTTTACCCCTCTGTTGGTTGTTTTAACCTCACAAGAAGCCTTTTCAAAGACAGGAAGTCAACTAGAAGTCAAATTATTGTCTTTTCTGGGGGGATATTATTATTGTTGTTGTTGTTGTTGTTGTTGTTGTTGTTGTTATTTTCTGCCTTTTTCCCAGTTCAAAGCAGCTTGCAACATATTCAAAACACATTGTACAGTAGCCCCCTTTTACCTGTGCTTTTGCTTTGCACGGTTTTGGCTACCCACGGTCAACCACAGTCCAAAAATATTAACTGGACAATGCCACAGATGCACAACTCGTAAGTTTTAAATTGCATACCATTCTGAGTAGTGTGATAAAATCTCACATATCCCACTCCATCCCACCCAGGGCATGAATTGCCCCTTTGTCCAGCGTATGCCCACCTTGGATGCTAAGCTCCCATTAGTCCGTGAGTAGCCGTCTCGGTTATCAGATCGATTGCTGTGGTGTTTTGGTGCTTGTGCTGAAGTAATGCTTATTTTGCTTAATAATGCCCTCAGAGCACAAACACTTTATCACAGGTGTGCATGTACAGGGGGAAAAATAGCATATATACGGTTTGGTACTATGTGTGGTTTCAGACATCCACTGGGGGTCTTGCAGTGCATCCCCTGTGGATAAGAGGGGGTGACCACTGTACTTTTGCAGCTGTTTTGGAGGGATGGAGGGGGCTTTGGTGATCTTCAGAAATTCCCGGGATGGGGAGATTGCTTGCAGCCTGCAGGAACCGCTTTGCAAAAGCCCCTCCGCTGCTTTTGGCAAAACGGAGAACTCTTTTTCACGACAGATTGGAGGTTACGTAAGACCCGAGTGGTGGAAGGGATTGGCGCTTGCGTTTCAGCCGCTGAGAGATTATCTGCAGCGTGTGGCCGGTCCCTTTGGTTTCCGAAGCAGCGGGAGGCACCTGGGAGATCCAGGCAGCGGCCTGACCTCTGACCCAGGAAACAGGCTGCGTCCAGCCGCTTCTCCCTCTCGGTGCCCGAAATCGGGGTGGGAAAGCCCAGGGCCACTCGGAAGAGAGAAAGTTGGTTTTTCTTTTTGCAAAGGAGGAGAGTTTTCTGTGCAGAGAGAAAGAGGGGAGAAAACAAAGCGTCTGGGTTGTATTCTTTCCACTGCATCAAGCTTTGCATTATTAAAGGCCATTTTCTTGTGCCAAAAAATGCCAAGGAACTTGGCAGGGTTATGAAATATTCACTTTAAAAAATTGTTTAGACCGCAGGGATGTTCCTAAATAAAGCTGCAATTGCGGATTGCTTGCGAAAAGGGAAGCTGGCAGGTGAGCATCTGGTTAGCAGGGAAGAAAGCACAGAGCTGGGAGCATTGGGTTGGGAATTGGGAAATCCAGGTTTCTAGTCCTCACCGAGCCAGAAAACTCACTGTGCAACCTTGGCAGCATCTGTTCCTCTCTCAGCCTGGCCTACCTTGTAGGGTTGTTGTCAGGAGGAGACAAAAGGCACTCCATCTTGAGCTCGTTGGAGGCAAGGCTGGGAGAGGAATGGAATTAATAACAAATGAGCTGATTCATACCCAATCTCCTTTCTCTAGCAATTTAACCCACTGGCTGCTGGTTTCTCCTGTGCAGTGAATCTGCTTTGGGTTTTACTCTGAACTTGAGTGGGGCTGTCCAGTGTGCTAGACCTACTTTGGAGGCATGCTGAGTCTGCTCTGGGTTTCAGTCTGAAGTTCACAGGAGCTGTAATGAACAGGATGGATCCTATCAGCCCAAAATAGGTTCAGGACCATGGTCAGCTCCTTTAAAGTTCAGACTGAAAGCCAGAGTGGATTCACTATGCTACTGGCATGGGAACTGCCCACTGCCACTGCGTCATAGAGATGAATTATTAAAAAAAAAATAACTTCACAACTTCAAATTTAACTTCTGTTCTTTATCCATTGGGTGTCTGTCTAACCACATGCAAGGCATTTGGAGATGCAACCTGTGTCCTGAATTTTGTGTGTCTATTTGACCTCAAATTGTCAGTTGTAATGGGATGCAGTGTTGCTTGCAAACTCCCAGAGTTACTCTCCGCCCTGCTAATGCAATTCACACTACGTGAGGAAGTGCAACATTCCAGGGATTAATTGGAAAATATTTCCCCCACAGGAGGGGGAGTCGAAGTCTAGGAGATTTAATAGCATTTTAAACAGATATTTTATAGCTTCTGCACCCCTGGTATGCATCAGGCGTGGGACTCCTGTCACCCTCCAGATGTGTCTAGATTGCAACTTCCATTATCTCCTGGCTGACATAGCCCATGGCGAAGAATGCTGGGAATTGTAGTCCTACCACATCTGGGGGGGTCTCTGTGACTCCCATCCCTGGGTGTACATGGTACCTTTGCTTACCTACAAATCTGTGTAGACAGGTCCCTGCCTGCCAGGAGCTTACAGTCTCATGTATATGCTCTGACGGCAGCATCCCAAGTCCTCTTCCAAGCTACAAATCCCAAGATTCTCTAGGGTGCAACCATGGCTGTTGATGTGGGACCCAACTGCTATCCAAGAGTCCTTATTGTGGGGCTATAATTAGTGGCTTCTAAAAAGTAAACCCACCAGTTCCTTCAGTGCAACCTGCCGCTGTGTTGCAGGAAGACTTTGTGTGTTCAGCTAGAGTTCGTGCCAGCTTCCAATACACTTTTGTGCTTTTTGCCAGACTCTAAAAGGGGATAAGTGGTGGAGAGATCCACATTTCTGCTTGCCTCCTTTGCTTCACTTTCTGTCTCCGAGCTCCCTTTCTTCCTTGTCGTTTAGGGCGAACTTCTCTTCCCAACTTAGATGAAGAAATCGATTTTGTGGCGGACGCCCTGTCCCGGCAAGATGGTGCCAGCCAGCGACGGCCGCCCCACAACGGTAAGCCTTCCCTGGGGCAGCAGATGGAGACATTGCTTGGACTGAGCCTTGCTCCATCTTGCCTGGGATTGGGACCCTTTTTGGATGGAAGAGGGGACTTTTACCCAGTGCTTTTATCCCTCTACGCTCTATATTATACCATATATATTGCACTATATTCTATGCTCTTCTTTTCTCATTACAGTTTGGTGGGGGGGGGTCATACCCTTTTGTATATTAGTTGTTTAGTTGTCTAGATTAGTTAGCTAGCAAGTCAATATAATAGGGATTTTTAAAGTTGTTTAGTATTTTATTTAGTTGGTTCTTGTCTATGTTGGAAATGTTTGTTGGAGTTCATTTCCATATAGTTTTGTGCTATGCAATTCTGTATAAAAATTCATAAAAAGGTGCATGTTGCCAGTGTGTGGATTTACACCTTCATACTTCATTAAAAGGGTTGCAAAATATTCTTGCTATGTAGCTGTGGATTTGTGATGTTGCAAAGCATGCATTGCGATGTAGCATCTCGTGCAGGAATTATCAATCTATAGGTCTTTAAAATGGTGCTTTGACATTTCAGTGGCCTGCTGGCTGCAAATAAGTATTGATGGATTGCTAGTGTGTAAATAAATAGGCAAGCAAAGAAATAAATCATCCAAAGCCGTGAGCAGTCTTCCTTACCCGGCTTGTGCATAACTCCAGCATCACTTCTGCATGTCTCAGTCTTTTCCTTCTTCCCTCTCCCATCTCTCTTATGATGTGTTTCCATTGCGCAGACACTGCAGCCCCTACGGACCCGCACTCCAGGGCTGGTGTGCCAAAGCCAGAGTCCACACACTGGAGCCGGGCGGGACCCCCAGGTGGGACCCCTCGCTCTCCCACGGGAGGGGTCGAAAGTTCCCCGGTGGAGTCGCCACACATGTCTTCGAACGATGCCCTCATACTCGGTGAGTGATTTGATCCGCACCTGGTACGGCTGGAGAGAGAAGTTCTAGATTGGTGAGGGGGACTCTTCTCCTGTCAATCAGAGTCCAGGGGACTGACCTTTTCACACACCCCACCATGCAAGGAGGAATTGTGACGAGGGCCTTGTTGCACCAAAGATCCCTGGCAGGAAACAGGGGGAAGCATCGCCCTGTTGTGCCCCAGTTGGCAGGAGAACAGAGCCGCGTTGCTCACAGCAGTTGCTGCCCAATGAAGCTAAATTACTCGGGGATCAGAGTAGGAGAAACTACTTAGTTAAGTACAATCCACAGACTCTGTATCCATGGTTTCTGCATCCACGGAGTCAACCATCCACGGATTGAAAATACTTTTTAAAAAGTTGCAAAAAAGCCAGCCTTGATTTTGCCATTATGTGTAAGGGACACCATTTTAGTGCACCATTGTATACAATGAGACTTGAGTGTCTGTGGATTTGGTGTCCATGAGGGCATCTTGGGACCAATCCCCGTGGATACAGAGCACCTACTATGTGCTAAACCAAATCTGGAATCTCAACTTAAAGTTCTAGAAATCTCCGCTTGCATGGGGAGGAGGGTTAATCTTGTGCTCTGTAACAGGCATGTGGAGTTGATTTATTGGCGCAAATGGAGCATTTTGTGCTGTGAGGAAGTGGCTTGTTTAGGGAATCAGAGTGTCAGACCAAGAAAGCAGAGCTGATGGCCGCCTCCTCTTGCATGTGGTTCATCCCAGAAATATATGGCTTATTCCTTTCTCCCTGTCTTTCTCTGCCTCTCCTGCAGGAATGATTGTGGTTTGCACGGCTGCAGGAATTGCAGCTCTCGTGGTGGCGGCCGTTTGCTGGTGCAGGTAAACTCACAGGGGGACCTTCTTGGCGGAGGGGGGGAGGTGAAGATTGGAGATCCTGAGAAAGAGAGCAAAGGGAGAGGGCCGAGTCCGCTCTCAGAAACTTGGGGGATGAGACCAGCTGTTCATGGAGCAGGAAGGAAGGAATTATTCCCCCATTACCTCCCACCACATGTTTCTCCTTTCAAACAGAACCTCCATTTACAGGGGCAGCACATCTCCAAATATCAGATGTGATCCTAGGTGGGGGGGGGGTCTCTTGTCTTCATGCTTTTGGGCTTTCCAAGCTGGACACTGTGGGAAACAGGGCAGTGGGTTAAATCCACCCTGGGTGTGATCCAGAACACTTATTATTTATTTATTTTTCTGTATGTTTTCTTCTCGAAGGCTTCAGAAGGAGATACGGCTTGCTCAGAAAGCGGACTACTCTGCATATAATCTCCCTGGCCCTCCATCGTACGACAAGATCTCGGTAGGACATCTTTTCACGCTTTGCCGGACTTTGTTGCTCTTCAGGCGATTGCGTTTTTCCTGACACTGAATTACTCTATTGACTGAACCATGAACCAATAGTCAGCAACCTTGGGGATAAATCTAACCCCTTCATGAGGTCGTAATATTGTTTTAATTGCAGGTCCCACCATCCTAAAAGACGAAATGCTTCTTCCCATGGCTTCCTCCCAGACCATAAGAGCCTTAATGTGCTGAGATGTGCTTGCAGTTTTGGCTACACCAACTATTGGGAGGTGGCCTCCAAAAACTTCTCTGAAACTCATTCTGGCCCTCAAGGGGCTGACAGGCATTCCCCACCCAGAATGTACACTAAGTGGAAGTCCAAGGGACCCCACCCATGACAGAACCTCCCTGCCGCACCTCTGAAGGAATTGCCATCCCCCCCGGCCACCTCCTAGGGTGTTCCCACCAGCAGGGTTGATCCCTTCTAGTTTATTTAAATTGGATGCATGAGACTCCCCTGTCCAGAGAAGGTGGCTTCCCAGGAGATTTTACTGCAGGAAATGGAGCATTCTGTATAACTTTAAAAAAATATTATTTTTGGAAACTGAAGTGCTAGGGTTGCAATTGTTTTGCACATTTGAGCTTGGTGTGCTTATAGTTCCCGTAATGCAATTATTTCTCTTTCTCTCTTTTGCCTTCAAGCCGGCTGATAAGAAGTTGGCCCAGAGCGCCCAGATGTACCACTATCAACACCAGAAGCAACAAATGCTGTCCATGGAGAAGTGAGTGGCCCTCCTCCTTTTCTCTCTTTCTCTTCTAAACATCTTATTAGGATTTCTCCCTTTGGCCCTCCTCTTCTTGCAACTGAAATCCATGCAAACAGGAATATGGTGCTCAGGTTACTGGCAATTAAGAGCTTGCATCTAAAATATGCTGGTGTTTTTGGAACAGGGAGTCTTTCATTGAGAGCTCCCATGGTGTCATGGTGGGAGCACTGGCCTACAGTTCTGGGGACCAGGGTTTGAATTCCTGTTTGGACGTGGAAAGCCGCTGAGTGGCCTTGGGCAGGGCGTGGTCTCACGGCTTCAGAGGATGGCTGTGACCAACCTGTTCTGGTCAAGGAAGTCCCACCAGAGGTTTGCTGTAGGGTTGCCCTAAGTAGGAGATGACTGAAGGTACCCAGCAAGAACCAATTCCCTTCCTTCGGTTATGGACTGCCCTGCCTTCCCCCAGAATGTGGCCCAAGGCAACCCAAAGTAAAGTGGTCTTTGCTTTTAGCCCAGAATGGGGCCCCTGAGAACCTCTCTGAACTTGAGTGTGGCCCCCAAGGTGAAGGGGTCCCCCACTTTTGCTTAGGAACATGTTGGGTGGGAATGGGGCGTTCCAACTGGGAGGCAAGGAAGGTGTGCCGCGTCCCACACCGTAACCCTCCATCATCTCGGCGTCGAAACTCTCTCTCCTTCTCACCTCCTTGGTCCCAATCTATAGGCATAAAGAAGAGGCCAAGGCTCCGGAATCGGCTTCCTCGGATGAAGAGAACGAGGACGGAGACTTCACGGTGTACGAGTGCCCGGGGTTGGCTCCCGTAAGTGTCTCCACACCCCTGTGTCACGTCCCACCCCCAAAAATGTTCTGTGATGGTTCCTCTGCAGTTCTTGCTAATTAGCCCTTGCTTGTTTTGTGGATAATGGTCTGATTGGCCTTTTGGGTGGTTCAGATTTCAAGAATAGAGGGAGGTGTCATCCAATAACATGGGACAGTCCAAGCTGTGTCGCTTCTTGCAGTTCCACAGTTATGACACACACACACACACACACACAAGCCCTGGGGATGTCGTCCCATTCTTTATGTCTGTCCCCAAAGTGCCTCTCGCTCTTGCAATCAGCATTTTTTCCTTTATCCCAGAAGTGCTGAACCTCAATTTGTAGGATTCAGTGTTTCTTAATATATATTTTCTCTCTGTGTGTCCTGCAGACTACTAATTATGCATGTTGTACATGCAGAAATTACATGTGGCCCTGAGATCCTACTTTTATAGGGCAAGATATTTGTATTTTAACCCATAAAATTAACCATGCTTTTGTCCCTTCTTTTCCCTCCCACCTCTTCCCCTCGCAATTCCCCCCTTCCAATGGCACCCTGTGCCCCCCAAACCCCTGCAGACCGGAGAAATGGAGGTGAAGAACCCGCTTTTTGACGACTCCTCGTTGCACCCCCCGCCCCCCAAGTTGCACCCGTGACCTCCGACCAAGAGCGTCAGTGGACTGGTCTCAGCCTCTAGGAAGACGCCCCAAAGCGCAGACCTTGCTGCCCCTCCAGAGAGAGCAAACCCCACCCACCGCCGCCACCCCCGAGGACGGCGGCCGCATGTCCGGACTCCTGACTGTTAATTCTGCCCCGGCCTCTGAAAGATTCACCTCGGAAAATAAACACATTTTCTGGGCCTGGGGTGCCATTCCTTTCCCACGCCAGCTTTTCGTTGCTGCCGCCCCCTCTGCTGTATCTCACTTGCTGTTTGGATGGCTGGGAAAAAAGTGGAATTGGGGGACAGGAGGGGGAAATTGGGGGTCAGGAGGGGGTGCAGGATGGAAGGGGGTGGTCCCTTCTTTGACCTCCCTTCTGTCACAGCCTCTTTCCTTTTCCTGCCTGCCTGGCTCCATCTCAGTAACGGACCCCCCAGCAAAGGAAATGCTGAGATGCCGTGGGAGCCGGTCTGCTGAAAATGTGCATTGCGGGATAGGCGTAGGAGAAGTCTGTCTTAAATGCACTGGGGTTTCTCTTCCCCAGTTTTGCACAAGCTTTATGGCTGGTTTCCTGCAAACCTCAAATTGGAACAATTAAATTGTTAAATTGGAATGATTGGGGTGCAATAGGGGAGCTTCCACCTCCTCCCTAGCCTTTGCTGGGCTTGTATCCTTTTTGTTTGAAAGAAAAGAGAAGTTGTTCAGGGTTAGTATCAGATCTCTCCTCTCCTTGCAAACTGGCCTTCCTTTCCAAGACTTGTTAACGTGCCCATTTTAAAGGTGGGGAGGAGAGCAAACTGAGGCCTGGAGAGAGGACGTTCCTTCTGGCCAGAGAAGGATTAGATTTTGGAGTTCCACATTTTATTCTCGAGGGACACTGGAGGGACACTTTGGCTGTAAGGTTGTGGTCCACTTTAATGGAGATATCCCAGGGTGCTGAGCCTATTTGTGGAGGTGCAGTTCAGCACCCTGGATAGTTCTTGGAAGGCCAGATACAAACTTAAACTCTTGTGGATTCCCTTCCCACGTGGGAATTTTGAGTCTGGAGTTGCTAGGAATTCTCCAGTGGATCCCGGTCATTGTTAAAGAATGGCCATCACCGAGGAGACCTTGGGAAAGAGGGAAAAAGTCCTGGGATCATTCGAGAGAGAGCCAAGGGGTGCTTTCCTTGCTAATTGGGAAGGGTGTCCAGTTGTAACACTAGAAGAAAACAGATTTGCTTCTCTTCCTTTTCTTCTCTCTCTGCTCCATAACTTTGCAATGGCTCTTGATTTTCTCCCTAACCCGAACCCCTTGGCAGCTTTGGGGCTCTGAGCGGAGAATAACTCTCCCACCCCTTGTGCTTTGCAGCAAGCAAAGGATTTAGGGGGATGCTCTGTTTGCTAAGGGCACGTTTTTGCTGGTAGAACTGTCTGGTGAGGCAAGGCTAAATTCAATCATATCTCAAATTATGGCCGTTTCCCCCAAATGCTCTTTTTTAGCCAAGGCGGAAACTGTTAATTCTTCATGTTCAGATTCTCCTCACCTTCCAATTCTCAGAGATTTACACAAAGGAATGAGGTCTTGAATGGGGTAAGGCCTTCCTGCAGAAAATTTTGGGTCCAGCCCCAAGGACCCACAAAGACCTCTCCATCTGTGAGGGTCTCAGAGGTGGGCTATGGCAAACTGAGATACTCCCCCCCCCCGTTTCCTTCAGAAATCCCAATGCATCCCTAAACAGGCATTGGCAGCCATCGTCTGTATGGGCTCTGAAAAGTCTTGCTCTACTCATGAGGTCTAGAAACTTGATTTTATTTAAAAAAAAAACCCCAACAACCTGTTTTAACTACTCAGGATTATAAATGGAAACAGCAACTGGATTTATAGAGGAGGGGGTTGTCTCTTGCCCACAAGATACCTGGGGAACCTCATTTTGTGCCATTCCTCTTTGGAGAGGGAGGGTGAGGTAG
Source organism: Ctenosaura bakeri (assembly GCA_948474755.1). Lineage (NCBI taxonomy): Eukaryota > Metazoa > Chordata > Lepidosauria > Squamata > Iguanidae > Ctenosaura > Ctenosaura bakeri. The sequence goes on along the minus strand of CAOLHI010004650.1, from coordinate 4,113 downwards.
TGAGTGTTGGCCTAAGGGTCTGGGGGACCAGGGTTCGAATCCCCTCCACTCCATCCGGGAAATGCTGTGGGTGGCCCTGGACAAGCGACTCAGAAGTCCAGCGGCAAAGAGGCGATTCTTTTGTAAAACTCTCCAGTGCATGAAACTGAAAGGGAGCCTCCTGGACCATCTTTTTCTTTTCCCAAGAGGTGAGAGGCTCCACCGCAGCCTTCTGCGACCCTGAGTGGCTTTTAATTAGGAGGCTGACATTTCTGGCTGCTTTCTTGTGTGGTGGGGATGAGCTGAAGGAGAAATAAAGAAAGCGGTCTTAAAAGTTCTTTAAACATCACCCAAGTGCAGCCGTAAGGCCAGGGGGCCTTTTGGGTATTCAGGAGAGCCGCTCCCATAATCCCTGGCCTTTGGCCAGGTGGGCTCTGACAGGAGTTTGGGGCCAAAAGCGTCCCAGGGTTGCCCTCTGCCGGCTTAGGACCAGGTAGACCTCCAGAAGCACTGCCAGGATCTCACCCACGGGACAATTTTTATCAACTCTTTCCCCGTTCCCAGTAGGAGCTTTGTAGACACTTACATTTACACCCCTTGATCTTGTCTGATTTTGAAAGCCAGGCAAGATTGGGTTTGGTTAGTCCAGGTGGGGCTATGAAGGAACCTGAAGAGCAAGAGGAGCTCAGCATCTGTTTCCATATGAGCTCCTGTGCCAAAGACCTCAGTTCTGTCCCAGAGGGCCGGGCCATGATCCAACCTGAAAGGTACTCTGGGGAGCACCATTGCCCATCAGAGAGTTGGCAATATTAGGATACATGGACCCAGGGCTGACTCAAAATGAGGCCGCTCCCTGTGTTCCTGATTTCATCTGGTTTCAGGAACTCCGTGGAGTCCAGCCTGCTTGGATCTTGTGTGGGATCAGGGACCTCAGGTGAAAAAGAAAACTTTCCTGAAACCCTGGTGGAGAGCTACGGCTTCTGTCCGCCGGAGTTGGCCATCGTATTCTAGATAGATCTCCAAAAGACTGACTCATTAAAGCCGCTCCTTATGTTCTGAGCACCCTTTGTGTTGAATTTTGCAAAGTGCTCCTGAATTTTTAAACCAAAATTGTTTCCAAATAGTTACGTGCGCAGAGTCACGGGGAGACTGTCGGACACGAACTCTCAGCATGTGACTCTGTCGCCCCAAAGCACAAGGGTCAGCATCCAGGGAAGTTGCGCTGTACATGTAGCGTGGGCTCATTTTGTGTGTGCAGGGAACCACAATACACAGCGGTCGCATCCGGCTGGTATAAGCAGGGTTGTGCACGAGGGACTGTTGTGTACACGGTAGCACATTAAACAAAGCAGCATGCAAGTGTGCACGGCTCCCACCCATTGCCTCTGTTCATTGAGCATGGCAACTGCATCATGGGTTGTCAGCCACGCGCACTGGCCGTCGATCCACATACTTTGTGCTGTGTTGGCATTTGGTGTAAGGATTGTGTCGTGGAAGCTTAACAAATAGTTATGTTACTCTGAAGCGATGTGGGACCAGAGATTTGTACTTGATCTAAGAGGGTGGAGAGAGAGCAAACACACAACACGTACACACACACACGCACACACACACCCTTATCCTGAGCATGCACATCTTATCTTTGAGAGACTTGGCACACAGGTCTTTGCTTGCAATGGCCCAACATTGGGGTACATTTGGCCCAACGTTTGCTTGGGCCAGCACCCGACTCCTGGGGCTCAGGGGGTGGTGGAGATGGGGTGGAGGGAAGACCCCCCCCGCTTAATTCTTGGTTTCTGTTTCTCTCTTTTCTGTTCCATGTGGCTCATCTTTCCCTCTCACTCTTCACTCCAAACCGATTCTTGTATGGACTATGTTTAGTATGACTTTAAGAAGAGCAAAATTTTATTAAATGGTCAAATTTCAAACTGATTACTGCGTGATTTTTTAAAAAAATCCACACCAGTGTATGCAAGATAAATTGATTTCTTTATCTTTGGGACATCTGAAGTCATATTCTCTGTTACTTTCTTTGTGTGTTGTCATTACTATCCTCCGGTTAGGGACCCTTTTTGGAGTGACACAATCCAATCTTTTGGTGGCTTATGTGATGCAAAGAGGTTCCCTTTTCTGGGCGGTTGTGCAAGAATCTGGGCTGAACACATGGGATGTTATATGGATGTGCTGCCGTTGGAGTTTTCTGGGGATTTCTGGGTTCCTCCATTCCGCTTGGTAGCCGGTGGCTTCCAGGTTTCGCTCCCAGTTTTATTCCAGGATGGAAATGAGGTATTGATGGTGCTGAAACCACGATTGGGGGATTAGAATTCAGCACCTTGGAGAGCTCTGTTTTTCAAAAGCAGAAGTGGACTTTCAACCATTGCTGGATGCTGGGGGGAGTGTGCACAAAAACCCATAATATTCCTAGGAATACATCTGGGTGTTTTATTGCACAAAACTAAGGATTTCTGTGCAGAAAAACCCATGTGTGTTTCTGGAAACATTCTCGTCTCACTCTATGCAGTTCTTGAAATTTGGCGACTGAAGGAACATTTCATTGGGGGACAAAATTTTATTTTGGGGGTGCAATGTCCTCCTTTTGCCTCCCCCTCCCTTGTACCTGCACCCCCCAGTCAGTCCCATTTTTAAAATATTCCTGATGAGATTTGCAGGTGAGGTTTGAGAAATCTGTTTCAACCCAGCAGATGGTGGATCTAGATTGCTCCAAAACTCAGCTCCAATTTTCAGGCAAAAGAAAAATGTCTTCCTCCAAACAGAGAATACAGGAATTAAAAGTATGGCAACTGTGCCCTGGGGGATGCTGGGAGCTGTAGTTCAACAGACCTAGCAAAGGTGAGTGAGCTGGAGAAGGTTATTCTCAAGCAGGGGCAAGGGGATGCTGGGAGTTGTCCTATGTCCCCGGAGCAGCACACAGGGTTGGAGAATCTTAGAGCTGGAAGAGACCCCCAAGGGCCATCCAGTCGAGCCCTTTCTGCCACGCAGGAAGACACCGTTCCTTTGCAAGATGCCCACCCAGCCTCTGTTTCAAACGTCCAAAAGAAGGAGATTCCAACTCGCTCCATAGAGAGAGCAGCAGATTCCAGACTGCTCTTGCCATCAAGAATTTCCTCCTAATGTTTAGGTGCAATCTTTTTCCCTGTGTCTTGGAGCCATTGCTCTGTGTCCTAGTCTCTGGAGCAGCAGAAAACAAGCTGGCTCCATTCTCCCTATGACATCCTTTCAAATATTTAAACAGGGCCATCATGTCACCTTTTAACCTTCTCTTCTCCAGGCTAAACACGTCCAGCTCTCTAAACTGCCCTTCATAGGATTGCATGGTCTCCAGGCCTTTGGCCAGAAGGGGATGCTGGGTGTTGTCTCTGCCCCAAAAAACTTACAGTGGGACCAAAAAGGAGCTCACTGCCTGCATTGGGATGACGTGATGACCCCTGGATCGGATCAGAAAAGCCCAGGAAGCGGCATTCACTGGTATAGGAAACTCTTATGAGGGTCAACTTGGGTGGATTTCTGTCTAGTTATTTTCTTTTTAAAGGTGGTTGTGGCGTCAGCAACGCTGGAGGCGGTTTTCAGAGGTTTGGGGAAAAAATCTGGTAGGCCAGATGGGTCCCACCCCCAGTTTATTATATGCTTTCAAGAAAATTGTGCAGGAGTTGAACCTGAATTCAAAACAAGAACTCAGTGACCCCTTTACTGTGGGGGGAAAAGGCACAGTTTTAAACGTGGGAGGGGGCAGCACGGCGGCCTCTGTATTTTCCCTTCTCCTCCTCTTTTCTTACCATCCCCAGTTGAGCAAACAGGAAAACCAGCAAGCCCGTATCTCCCTCGCAGGGAGGGCGTTGTCAGGGGGTGGCTTCCTCTCCCCTCCCCGCCGTGCTGCAATGGGGGTCAGATGGCCACTGATACGGGTGGAGAAGGAAGTTTTTTGTGCTTTTAAACCTCGTTTCCCTCCATTCAGGCATTGCAGGAAGATGGCAAGGGAACCAGATATGGTGAGGAGTCCATTTCGGGAGGCATAAAACCCCCCCGTATTTGGACTTTGGATTCAGTTTGCAGGCCCCTCCCTAAACTGCAAACCCTAGGATTCCATAGGATGTTGAAAGTGGAATGATAGCACTA
>CAOLHI010004649.1:0-105546 GCA_948474755.1 Ctenosaura bakeri | reverse complement strand
AATGTTAATCTTGACAACAGTAACTGATGTAAATCCTTCTCTTTACAAGTTCCTTTGAGAAGTACCATGGAAAAATTTAGATGCGATGTTTCTGGTGGTGAGACATACATGCTTAGAAACACACAGGTTGGCTGAAAGGGAAGAAATAAATATTAATATGTGTTATATTGGTAGTTATAATTATTACTGATGAAAATATGAATTTACTTTCTTCTGCTTACTATAAGTACTTTCTTAATGATAGTTAATGATCTGATTGCTACAATAATAGGGTGATGCAAAGAAATCTGATGAAACTACGATCACATATGGTGCTGATTTCTTGAAGATAAGATTACAAGTAATCTCAGCATAATCTTTAACTCCACACTAGCTGGAAATTTACAAAGCATTTGAAAAGCCATCACTAACAGAGTGATTTGGAACAGACTGTATTTGCAGTGTAATGCTAGCCATGTTCAGTGAACTAATTATGCTAGAATATTCCATTCTGTCTCCTCCCGACACTGTCCAGGCCCAGTGAGCATCTAAGTTGTCATTGTGCTTTTTTGTTTTTTTTAAATTCTCAAACCCCTTTAAGGCATTTTTCTCCCCTAAAGATATTTCCTTTTTTTTTTTTTTTAACTGTTACAAGGCTTGGGGTTCTTCCAAGTTTCCTGGAAGCGTTCTCTTGTGAATGAATGGTGCTATTTTTGCAATAGAAATACCCACATTCATAGAATGAATTCTCTGTTACCAGATAGCAAGCACTAAAATTATATTCAAGGTGCTTGTAGATGAAGTTTTTACTCTGCAATCACACTGCGTTGTCCACAGAAGTCTAAAGGTATTCTGGACAATGGCATCTTCTAATTGTATGCCTCCTATATTTTGACTTGGCTTCTTTCATCTTTTTGCTTACCAGAAAACAAACAGGAGACAGAATTGCTTCACAATGCCTCTTAATTGTGACCAGTAGAGGTCCTCTGACTAAAAACATGAATGAGGATGAAATCATATTCTATTGCTTCCCAATTAGAGCACGAGTCTAGCACAAAGAACATGGGACAGGGACCAAAATGACCATCATTTATGCGGAGGTCTCCAGCTAAACCATGTTCCGAGTATCTGCTAAAATATTTCCCTTTAAGTATTTGCATATCCCAGCTGGAACACATACTGACTGTTCTTCTTCCTCACTTTGCATATATCTATGGAAATATTCTACATTACTGAAAACATCTTTCTCTTCTTAGGTAGGCTATCAATAGTCTACATTTTCCCTCAGTTGAGAAAATGATGCTATTGCACAATCAGAGGACAGTCATCAGTTTTTAAATTGTCAACAATTTTAAAGGCTCCAGTCCAGGAAACAAAGATGTACACCTTCTTTCACACCAGTAAATGACCACATACAATCAGTTACAAACACACTGAAGCCACCTATGAAACCATGCTCTGAGAAAACATATACCTACAATGGACACAGTTTGGTGGGGGCCCATACCCTAGTCAAGTGTTATATGGTGAAAAAGTGTCTAAAGCACTGATTGCATCCTATCTCTAAAAACAGACAAACATGTTAATTGCAAGTCTCAAGAAATGACACTCTTAAGAAACAACTTAGGGTGGGGACAGAAGATGGATCATACCTTTCTGTCTTCTTAAACAGGGAGACTTGATTTGAAACAATGCTGGCATTCTTTAGTGAAGCAAAAATCTAAATGTGAGTCTACCACAGAGGTCAAAGTAATTATACACCACTGCTTGGCCAAAATCCTTTCAATAATATTCTTCAACCCTATTCACAGTGAAGGAAATGTTTGGAGGAATTCTATGCTATTTGCCTGTACTTCATACTTGACTGGTCTGTCCAGTAGCACAACTGGAGTCCCAGCAAAAGAGCTGAGAAACATTTGCTTCCAAGAGCTTGGAAAGACCAGTATCTCCCAGAAGACCTATACAAATCATTATTAAATGATGGTTTAAAAGTATTAATTAATGGATTTTAATATCTATTGGTTTTATATGCCTATATATATATATATATATCAGAGAGAGAGAGAGAAAGAGAGTGTTGTGTCACTTGTTCCACATCTTGATCCACAGGGAGAGGTGGGTAAGAAATAAATATTCTTAGTATTAGTATCATTACTGTTTTGTACTACATCTCTTGGAAACACCAGCCAGCATGGCCAATGGCCATATTAGTTGGGGATAATTTTTCCAAGGTTTCCCTACTACTAACAATCTTCACCATTAAATTATCATTATGATTCTTATGTTTGTGAAATTCAGTTCTCTTCCCTGGGGTGGACCACAACTGACCCCATCATATGTGAGAGCAGAATCTGGTAACAGAAAGACATCTTCCCAAAATGTCAGTGATAGTCATAGTCTCATTCATTTGGAGTGTAAATTTTGGATATAATTTTTTAGAGAGGCTGAGCTAGCCAAACAACACAGGAAAGTCAATACGTACTATGAACGCCTGCCAATTGATTCTGAAAATTAGTGCCAAAGGAGGTAACTTGCAAATGTCATTTGCTTTATCTGGCTTAATAAGACGACCCTTTTCTTGTCTCTCATTTTAAGCTCCTGGTGGCACTTCTCTCCATTTGAAATTAGAGCAAACACAAAAGCACAGCAGTAATCTTAATTTCCAAGCCTTGTTGAAACTCTAAACACACATCTCTGACAGATACAGCAGAGATTAATGAGCCATGACCAGAAGTTTGATTTTTCTGTCAACTGCTCCCATCCGTTTTTAATAAACAGAGGAACAACATAAACTCCAGAACTTGCTCCTTGCTGTTTAAGCAAAGCAGGTTCCTTTATGGCTATACGTCAAAACTCAGTCATGAGTATGACTATGGCACCCTGATCTTAAAAATTATGCATAGCTGCTACGGTGCATCAACATAACTACATCATTCTGTTGAAAGGCAATGGAGCAGTTCCATCTTGCTACACTATGTCAGTTTCACTCTTCTTCTACTAGTAGCAGTAACCAAATGCAAGGACCTGATGTTCAAATTGGAACCTTTATGTGTTAATAGAGCTCTTTTCAAGTGTTTACATGTTGTCTAGAAGGTAAGAGGTATATATCGTTAAACACCCCCAAACTTGGATGGGAATTTAGGCACAATTCCTGACTCTCACCCAAGTTTAGCAAGTATTATGCCAAGTGGGTGGAGCCTGTGTTGGACTACAACTTCCACAATCCCTTGCCTACTGACCATATTTGGTGGATTTTTCAGGAGGCAGACTCCAATAACATCTGGAGAGACCTGGCTACTACACTTCTGCTTTCTGTTATCTGAGGTTCACAGGTAAGTTGTCCCATTACAACTTCTCCACAAATCCGGCTTTCTTAAATATACAGCAAAGCATGTGGTTCACGTTGCAGACTCAGGGAACAATGGTCTAATCCTGTAGGGGACTCATTCTTTTTCACTTCACATGTGAGAAAGAAAAGTTATGTATCTTTATGGGCTACCTTTTAATGAATTTTTTCCCCTGTATAAATAATTACAGTCATCCCTCCACATTTGCTGGGGTTAGGGGCACAGGACCCCTGTGAAAGTGAAAAAGTAAAAAAAAAAAAAAAGTGAATAACTCTAGGCCCTCACAAACCATATTTAACACACAAAAAAGTATGATCACCATATTCAGTCCACTGTGGATTCAACATAACTACATCAGGCATCTACATGAGAGATCAGGCATCTGTCACAGGGCAGAAATAGGTGGCTGGTGGGGCTTACTGCCACTTCCACTGCTGCCCCACACCATTTTTAATAGGGACTTGCAAGCCTCATTCACAGTTTCCCAGGCTCATGAGGCTATCAGTCCTATTAAAAATGGCACAGGGAGGCAGCAGAGGTGACAGCAAATAATCTATGAGTAATCAAATCTGCAAAAGTGAAACCTGAAAATTTGGAGGGCTGACTGTAAATTGTTTTTAAAATAATTTTTATACGTGTATTTTTACTGATTTTTTGATGTTTTTAATCTGTACTAGTTTTGATCATCTTTAAGACACCTTGAGTAGCTGGGCTATAAATGACTGTGCTGATGGTGCTGATGATACACAAAGGGATTTTCCCCCTTTGTGTACTCTTCAAAAATTAGTACCCCTTCTTATGTGCAAAGTCTTGTGCTTGCCTAAAGCTGCATGCATATAACTCAACCCAGGAAAGTCACAGGAAAAGGAGCACACCATTTCCTTACAGAACTGACAACAGAAAATCAACCATTTCCTGTTCTGCTAATGTGTACATTATGGCATCATCACTACATCTTTTGAGTTCAATAGAAAGGCTGAAAACTGGACAGCATTCACTAGATTTTGTTTTAAACTGGACTCGTGTATGCATTTCTTACTTCCAAGTACAAGGGACCATAAGCAGACAAAGAGAAAGTCTAAGCGGTTTATTGCAACATCATGAAATTCTTTATTCTTCCTTGTAGTTTCTTGCATTACACTTATTCCATAAAAATGCACCACAAACACATTTGAGCTAATCTGAAATTAATGTTCAAGTGATTTTATACATCTGAAACATGCAGCATTTGCTTCTCATTCTCTTTTTTCTTTTCCTCCGCCTTCTCAAAAGATGAAAGAAACTGAAAACAAAACAGAAGATTATCACAGGGTTTTGGCACCCCAGGGATTTGGAAGAAAATAGCAAGGTGCCATAAATCTAACTGACCACTGAATGTCACTGTTTCTCCATACTTGCAGAGGTAGAAGGGAATTTACCTGGTAGTGTAAAACAGTTTTCTTAAGGTAGAAAGTTTGGGGAAGCTTATGGGCACAAAGAAAGAGAGAGAGATTGAGAGAGAGAAACAATTTTGTCCATTTTCTTGATTTTTGTTTTCAATTTAGTTCAACCAAGAAAGCTATAGGTAATTGAATTTCAGGAGTCTGGTACTTAAATAAACAGGGATTGTGCTAAACAGTGAGACAGTGTTCCTTTACAGTAGTGTCCTTTGGGGCATGTGCAGAAGAGGGCTTCTGGACCTATCTTGATTTCCCATTGTGACAGACTGTTTCTGCACTACAGTCCACTTGTACAAAACACTTTCAGTGTGGTAGGTAACTGTCATCAGTGCAGGACAGGTCAATGAAGCACAGTTGTTGGACTTTATACTCATTGGATGCTATATGCCAGTGATAAAGGAGACTCAGGGCTCATTGCAGCAGTAGATTTGTTTGATTCCCAGAGATGATGAACTCACCCTCAGATCTCATTTTTCTCTCTGAGCATTCTCCACCATAGCTGTGTGGGCAGGGTTAGATGGGGGAATTTTTCCTATAACAAAATTTGCTGTGAACTATTCATGTCATGGATACCCCAGTGGTAGTGGCTTAGCTTTGAATTGGCAGTTAGGACCCATTAACTTTACAAAAGATCTGTTCTTGATAGAAATGAACACTGTTATACACAGATGGTATATGACACCTGAAAGATTGAAAAAAAATAAGAAAAAGTGGAATGCAAGATGTTGGAAATGTGGTGAAAAGGAGGGATCTTTTTATCATATGTGGTGGACCTGTAAGATAGCAAAGAAATATTGGAAAGAAATCCATGATAAAATTCAAAGTATATATGGTTTTAAGTTTGAGATGAAGCCAGAATTTTATTTGTTAAATATGTTAGGGCACCAAAGAGAAATAAGATGTCATCAGAAGATATCGTTATATATGATAACTGCTGCAAGACTGACATATGCACAATACTGGAAAAAAAAGGGAATATGTAGATATAAAGGAATGGAAACTCAAGGTACTGGATATGGTAGAAACAGAAAAATTAGCATTTTTAATAAAAAATAAACCTATCCAGAACTTTGAAAGGGAATAGAGAGAAGTACTGGAATGGATAAAGAAATAATGTAGAAGGGGAAGCAACAATGAAAATAAAGAAAAGTAATAAAGTATAAGATATATTATAAACAGCAATGTACTAAAGTAAATGTAATAATGTAAGAATTTTGTAATGATGAAAATATGAATGTATGAATGTATGAAGATAAATACGCAGAGTCAATTGGGATAAAGAAGGAAGAGGGGAAGGGGATTGTTTTATGTTTAATATAAACTGCAATAAAATATAGTAAAAAGAAAAGAAAAGAAATGAACACTATTAGAACGAGTGTGTTGACTCTAAGATAAGGTGTAGCTCCTTGGTGCTGTGAAGAGTAGGAAAATCTTGAACTTGATGTCTGATCCTGTTTGGAGATATCATTTTGAAATTTGAAGTCTCACGAGCCAAACACTGATGTGTACTAACCACTAGACTGCCTTTTGTTAGCTGAGTGTTCTATGCCTGCCCTATGGATCTATGTCCTGATCCTAACAAACGGTATTTTACACTGTGTACTGCTGTTCTTTGGTCTGCTTTTTGCCACAGACGCAGATTAATGCAGCTACCTGTGTTACTGCTCTCTCTTTTGATTGTGGTTATGAGGACTAACATGATGAAAACCTACCCTTCAATTTTTACCACTGTTCCACTAGGAAGTACTGACGCATTGTTTGCATTGCTTTCTTCCAGAGAAACCTTACATGTCTCACTCAGGACAGCTGCCTTTTTCTTGCTTGTTCTTTGATAAGCCACCTTGGTTTTCAAGGATGGCACATCATTTTTAAGGATGATACTATTGTTTGAGAAGGACATTGGCACTTGGAACATGCCCAGAAGATGGTGACCAACATGGTCTAGAAATATCTAAAAAGCAAGCTGTATGAGGAATGGTTGAGGGAGTTTTGTCTGGAAAAAAGACTGAGAGGTAATATGACAGACATCTCTGAATCTCTGATAAGATGTCATGTAGAAAATGGAATAAGCTAGTTTTCTGCTGCTCCAAAGTGTAGGGCCTGAACCAGTGGATTCAAATTATGAGAAGGATATTCCATCTCAATAGTAGGAAGGAATTTTTGATAATAAGAGTTTTTTGCTAGTGCAACAAACTACTTTGGGAGGTTGTCTCTTTCCCTTCACTGGGAGTTTTTAAAAATAATTTAATGGCCAATGCTCCGAGGTGCTTTAGTTCTTGCACTGGCAGAGGGTTGGATTGGATGCCCTCGGGTTACTTCTAACTTTGTAATTCTGTGATTTTCATTCTTTTTTTTTTCCCTTGAGGAATCTATCTGTTGGATTTCCTCATAAACCATAGGTGTCTGGATTATATCTGTGATTCCAGCCAGTTTTTAAAATTGCCCGTAATTCCTTTTGCAGTTGGCAGATTTGCTTGCAGACTAGCATTTTGACTTTTGTTAGTCAATTGGTGAATGTGGGCCATGAAGCTCATAGTTATGTGCCTTTTCTCAAAATATTCCTAAAACTATCAGCTCCCTTAGAGCCAAAGTGTACTTTCACATGTCAAACAGGTACCTGCTTGCATGACTGGCCTTAACTGTAGACTGTTGTAGCATGTTGTTTCCTTTCTGTTCTTGTTTTGGATACACCTTCGCATAGATAGGGGTGGCCAAGATGGAGCAGGATGGGTGGGGAACAAGTGATATTGGGGTGTGCTCTTCAAGACACACATTTGTTTAAGGTTCTTATATTCTTTAAATAAAAACAACAGGTTCCTATTAAATGCAAATTTGTAGAGTTAGCCACAATATTCTAAGATATAAAATAAAATGCAGTAAAAGCAGCAGGTGAACAGATGAATGATAACTGTATTAAAACAATCTCGGTGTTCGTTAGTAACAGGAAAATTTTTTAAAAAATCACCTAATGCCTTAAAAGTAATAAGATCCATGTTTAGTGAGAATGAAGACACAGAACTTCACAGTTTCTCCACAGTTCCCTACACAATTATAGTAGCAGAATATCTTTTCCATGGCTCCATCTTACAGAATCCTGGAATTTGCTGTTAGGTGAAGTACTTAGAATTTTCTGCTAAAGAGCTCTAGTTCACTCCCCTGATCTATAGCACTACTGGAATTCTCCAGCAGAGAATCCTAAGTAGCTTACCATGCTACAAATCTCAATATCCCATAGGATAGACCGCATGACAGTTAAAGTGATACTAAAGTGCTATAGCTCTGTGGTGTAGCTATATTCAAAAGCCATCATCCTCTTGGTCCACTACAGAGGGAAAAAGACCATTACAGCTGCAATGAAGAAGCAAGTCACTCAGAGCCAGCAGACGTTTGTTCTGCATCCCATCACCATGGCTGGGCAATCTTGAAAAAAGAGCAGCTGTTAGCATTATGTACCAACAGATTCCATATTCCAGCCATAGTTAGGGGGCCAGCTGACATGGATCGCTAGGTGTTCCTGCACAGAAAGAATTTTCCTGCTTGAAAGAATTTTTACACACGTATCATTTCCACTGAAACAGTAACCCTGTTCTTTCAGTGATATTGACATATAGTGCAAAGTTATCGCACTGGCAATTGCCTGGTCCAAGTGGCAGTTGTCATGTATCTGAGAGATCTCCATAACAAGCTGAAGAATGGGGTTGTACCGCACGTTATGGAATAATGCATAAGCTCAGATCAGCCTATATCATATGAACCAAGGGGCAAAAAGGAGTAAACTACAAAAGATTAGAAGTTAGGCATGGATTTTCAGAATTTAAATCTGCTCTGTTATTATTGTAGAATCAGAGGACCTGTTTATTGTTAACTATCTCTGAGGCTGTTATTTCAAGGGTATGTGCTTCTTGTTATTATTTGCTGTCAAGCCAGTTCTGACATATGGTGATGCTATGAATGAGGAATCCCTAAAAGTCATCAAGAATCGGTCATCAACTGTTCTGCTCATGTCTTGCAAAACTCAGGGCTGCAGCTTCCTTGAATGGGCCAATTCCACCATAGGGTGGCCTCCCTCTCTTCTAACTGCCTTCCACTTTTGCAAACATTATAATCTTTTCCAATGAGTCACAACATCTCATGATATGTCCAAAGTACAACAGCCTCAGTTTAGCTATATTTGCTTGTAGTGGGAGTTTAGGCTTGATTTGCTCTAAAACCCATCTATTTGTTTTAGCAGCCAATGGTATCCATGGAACTCTTCTCCGGCATCACATTTCTAATGAATTGATATTCTCCCTGTCAGCTTTCTTCACTGTCTAGCTTTCACTCACACATGGAAACTGCAAATACTATGGCACAAATGATTCCAACTATGGTATCCATTGATACATCTTTACACTTCAGGATCTCATAGCTGTTGTTCCAAGTCTTAATCTTCTTTTGATTTGTTGACTACAGTATCAATTTGGATTAATGACTGAGCCTAGATGCACAAAATCTTTAACTATTTCAACGTTTTCCTTACCTATTTTGTGTGCTACTTCATGGTGCTTGTTGCTTTTCTATGCACATTATACAGTATATTATTGATTTGCTGTTTCTAGTATTTTATTCCAGAGCTTGAACAAATTACTTTTTACATTATAATCTATAGAATCTCCAGCTAGGTGGATGATGATTCTGGGAGTTGTCACACTAAGAGTAACTCAGTGAGTGAACTCAAGCTCTGGTTTACTCATTTTGTTTCTTGGAGTGAGTTTCAGAGCACTGAGAACACATACATGCTCATTTAACAGTCCTATAAGATAGATACATATTAACATTCTTAGATTCTAGATGTACGATAGTGTTTAAAAAACAGTGTTTAACCTATTGACTTAATGGCTGAGATAAGATTTCAGCTGTGATTTCCAGTTTACTTATACAGTGGGTTTGGTTCCTGAATCTTTGTGGGTATCAAAATTTGTGGATGCTCAAATTCCATTATGTACGATAGTGTTTTTAAATTGTATCCCTTTTATAAAATGGCAAAATCAAGGTTTGCTTTTTGGATTCTTAAAAAATATTTTCAAGCCATGATTTATTGAATCCGTGGATACAGAATCTGTGGATATGGAGGGCTGACTGTATGTTAGCCAACACATATTTATTCAGAAGAAAGGCCTGCTCTTTCCAACAGTGATGACTCCCTAGTATGTGTATTTAGATCAGCTTAGCTACTAGGGTGATATATATGCCAACCCTACAAAGAAGAGATCTTGCTATAAATCCATTTTACTACTCTGCACAAATTTTCTTCTAATTTAGCCTTCCTGAATCTGGTTCTCCCCAGATGTGTTGGACTACAATAGCCACCATCCTCACCCCATTGTGTGCTGGCTACAATGATGAGTGTTGTAGTCCCAACACATCTAGTGGGCTCTGGATTGGGAAATCCTCCGGGTGCTAGGGTGGGAAAGACAATTTGGTTCTTTCATCACTTCCTTTTCTCTTCCTCCTTAAAAAATCAGGCTGAAGTCCAGATGTTCTCCTCAATGTCTACATATTTCTTTGACAGTAAATCTTTTGTCTGAGTAATCCTTTCATGATGGGAAGGCTTGTGGATGTACTTGCACACACATACACAGAGAGAGAGGTGAGCACTGTACCCACACACACACACAGGCATACACATACACACTTCCCTGTGATCCAAAGTTTTCCTGCAGAATCCCTTTTACTGTGCTCTGTATAGTCTCATCCAAAGCAGTAAAGACAGCTTTCCGCTAAGAAGCGGGAGAGTGGTAATACATGTAACTTCTCTAGCAGGATTATCCCTCCTGTATTATGGAAGATTTGGTGGGACCAGGAGCATTCTCTACCTGTTCTTAAATTTGTAACTGTAGGTTGAATGGATTACCTCCCGGCTTGATTTGTCTGCAGTTCCTCTTAGCTCTGTTGACATGATTTATGTAAATCATAAAGTGAACGTGGCGACCTCAATTGAGTTCTCACTTGATTTCGTGTAATGTGAAAGGAGGGGAGGCCGCATGTGTGGCGGGTGTAGGCGTATGGTGTCGGCAGGCATTTTCGCTGCTTCTCAGTGAATGTGCTTTTCTACCCAACTGGTGCAGCTCCGCCTCGCCCCCAACATGTGTTTTGTTTTTCTTCCCATCCTACGTTTTCCCCTTTCGTCTTGCCCTTACTGTCAGTGAACTTGTCAGCAACTCTCCTCCTCGCAGCAGGAGGGGAAGGGAGAGAGGTAGGGAAGAAGGACAGCTACATTTGCTGCCATTTCCAGCACAATGCTTTGGCTAATGAACAAAGAGGGCTAACAAACAGAAGCCGGCTTTCTCTCCTGGCAAAGGCTGAATGCTTTCTCCCTGGGCTGAGCGCTGCTTCTGATCTCTGCTAGAACAAGGGTGACTAGTCAGTTCCCGGGATGGATGGATTCTGGCTGTCAGCCCCATTTACTCTGTTGCAATTAGGTTCCTCCCCCCCCACCTCAAGATAACTCCCTTCTGTTTTGTGGCTTATTTATTGGAGGAAGAGGGCCTGCATCCTGTCCATTTGCTTTTCTTGTATTGATTATTAAAAGTGACAGGTTGTTCCAGCCTTTCCAAAGTATCCTTGGAAAGATTTGTGGCCTTCCATTGAAATGAATTATTAAAAGAGAAAGCGAGGTGTGCTTTTTGGCCCAAGCATCCAGATTCTTTTCAACAGCGTGCTCTATAGTGTAACCTTTTCGACTACAACTCCCAGAATCCTCCATTAGTTATACTGAATGGGGGTTCTGGGAGTTTTAGTCTGGTTTACTCAAAAACCAAGCAAAAAATAGATCCCTCTCTCTCTCTGATTCTGGCCCTTCACAGTTTTAGTGAAGAAGGTTTTAGTTCTTCCTTTGGAGACCATGAAAAGAAAGGTAAAACTCTAAAACTGCCACTTGGATCCTTAAACTTGTGAGAGGGCCACAAATCCTAGGAATCATAACAGCTAATCTAATTCAGTTTTCACATTTTGTAGCATTCCCATTTCTTATCATCATTCTGAAAAACTTCCAGCTAAATATCTAATATGCAATATTTTGCATATCCGCTCTGAAAATTGTCCACTGCGTTCAATTGGGCTTACTTCTCAATAAGTGTGTGTAGGGCATAGTGTAAGTGAACTTTCAATAACTTTAAATGGAAATAATTTTACAGGAATATCCTTGAAAGACTCATCTCTAGTAATTCATCAGTTAATTCACAGATCACTTTTCTTTAGAAATAATAACTATATACATACTTCAGAAAAAGCTTACTAGCATTCTAAGTTTTAATATTTAATATGGTTTTAAAAGATAATAATAATAAAGAGCAGCTAAGGGAATTTTCGTAGCTCATACAAATTTGATTTGTGCTGCCTGAACAATTTGTCACTTTTGTAGCTCTAAGACACCATCCAAACCTTCCTTCTTTTTTCCTTTCTTTGCTCATTCCCAACTTTTAACCATTTACTGCTTTAAAAAATTCCTTTTTGTTTATCTCTAAAGCAAACTGATGTGCAGTGTTTGGATTATGGAAAGCCTCCATACCCACTTATGTTTTACCTCTCTTACTATTGTTTTAGAAGGCTATGGAGTAGTGATAGTTTGGCTAAGATTAGTAGAAATTAGGACATTAGATTTGCATGCCTATATTAATTGCTAATTTGCATGTTTGCAGACTTCCTCTTAGTTTACTTTCCATATCCACTCTGTCCCTGTGCCATGTAATCTGCCACCATTTTTCTGTTTTTCTAACCTTCCTAAGATCATGTATTTAATTATGCACAAGTATTAATAAGTAAAGCTACTTTTCTTTCTAGTACTAAACCCTGAGTGTGAACATTAGAATTGTTGTTCAGCTTCTGCCTTGCCAGTTCCTTTACTCTGCTTGTGAGATCAAGTGTTCACATTTTCCAAGAGGGTGGTGTTTCTGGTTCTCATTCCAGGTCTCCTGCTTTTACATATACAAGAAGGGCAGCCGTACACCCTTCTTTACATAGAACGATCTTTTGTTTGAACAGTTATGCAGCCCAAGTCCAGTCTGAAGATGAACAACCATAAGCAGAGATAGCAAGGCCCTTTGCATTGTTCATCAACAATTAGTACGTTCAACAATTAGTACAACAATTAGAGGGCATGAAATTCACCTAACCACAGATGTAATATATTTCAATTTAAATTATAGTAATAATGTATCATTTTGATCTATGTATAAATCAGTGTATCCTACACTCATGGTAAACTATGTTCTGCTTCCCTTCTTCTCTTTTTTGGGTGATGCCTAAGTAGCCATGCAAGTCATAATCTGAGCGCTGCTGCTATGTGCCTCCTCTTAGTAGTATATTATATAATTTTTATATAATAATGACATTTCTCCATTCCTTAGCACTGATCTGTGAAGGCAGAGGCTGCTGTTAAATAAGAATACTTGTTAAAGTTTACCACTGGCTTGATGCAAAATAGAAAAGGAGCTCCCCCACCGTTATACACCAATACATGTATGGAGGATACAGGCTTTTAGATAATCTCTGTGTGCCTTCTACATGCATGGAGATGCCCGCTTCCGTTCCCTTGCCTTTTGCCCAGGTGCCTGGAAGGCAGGCATATGCTTCCAGGCAAAATGCAGGGGAATGGGATGAGGAGAAGGCGGGGAGGCTATCAGGCTCCTCATGAATAATCAGATTTGCAAAGGTCAAACCGGCGAATGTGGAGGGGAGACTATATAGCTCAGTAGGTAAAAGGTAGTCAGTACAGATGGATATGTAGATCACCCAGCATTTCATTTAGTACCTTGGTAGCTTCATTTAGCAATTGTAAGCTAGTCTCAAGGGTTGCCTCGTGCAGAAAGTATGATAGTAGTCCAAGCATGAATTTAGCAATACATGAATGACAGAGGCCAAAGTATATCTGTTCAGGAAACAGTGTAGATGTTATACCAACTGAAGTTGGTAGTGGGGGCTTCTTGCCAGCAAGATTTTCTGAGCATTTAGAGGCAAAGGTGGCTCAAGAAGGAGCCTTCCAGTTATGTACCCCTCCCTTCAGAGAAGGCAAACATAATCTCTCAGCAGAATCCATGTCGTCATTGCCTCCAACATTGTGCTTTTCCATGCAAATACCTAGCATACTGCTTTTACTTTGTTCCAGATCTCTTAATGTCTGCTCCCAATGACCTTCTTAAATAACACTAGGGACAAGAAGGTACATCACAGCATAGCTGCTTTGGATGTTGATGTATAGTCACTCAGTGCTGTTCCTGGGAACCACCCCTGTAAATAAGAGAGGAACCCCTGTAAGGCAATACTGCCAACATTGCTGCCACCAACCCACAGAAATGGTCCAGGAATTTACCATGTCCGAGAATATCAAAAGTTGGTGAAAGACCAAGTAGGAACAACAGGGTCACACTCCTTCAACCCCTCTCATGAAGAAGGTGGTCCATCAGAGTGACCAGGGTCAATTCTGTTCCAAACCCAGACTGAAATGATCAGCAGTTGTGGTAGAATTCTTTGTTGCTTGAGCAGAGACACATGATTTTCAGAGAAAGGCACTTTCCAGCAAGAGAAGAAAGATGGTGAATATACTTTTTTACTTGAGCAGTAGGATAGCCCAGACTGTATATGTTTACTTCTAACTGGCGATTGCATGAATCAAGTCCAGGATGTTTTACATGCAAACCATATGTTCTGTCACTGATCACTGGTCCTGTCTTTTAAATGAGATGAACTCACTCTTCACAGGCTAGCAGCAGGGGGTTGGGCTAGATCAGTGGTTCCCAGTCTAGTCTTTAAAGCACTATTTAGCTTCAACTCCCAGAAGCCCCTGACAGTATGCCCATTACTCACAATTTTGGGGAGTCTAACAACCTCTGTGGACTCAAGGTTGGGAACTGCTGAATAGATGGTCTCCAAGCTTCCGTCCAACCCTATCATTCTGTGATGTTTCTGTGTTAGATCTTTTCATTCTCAAGTTTTGAAAGGAAACATCCTTCTTCCACATGGATACATTTATAACTGTAGAACTGTGGCAAGTTTTTTTCATCAGAGATGGAATTAAAATCTTTACACATGTTTGCATTTTAAAACAAATGTTTCTCTATCTTACACTTTCTTGAAGGGGGCAACGCACCTCCTCCAAGTAGTACAGTGGCTTTCTATTGATTTTTGTGGAATCTGAGCAAATGCGTAGTATGGTTTTGTAAGGCACTATTTTAAATAACTAAATAAGCAAACTGCATTTTTGTGATGGACAAACGAAACGACAATAATGCCGAGTACTTCAGGGAGAAGGCCTGCTGAATCTAACAAGTTATGTAGGGCCAGACCTTTCGAAGAGAAGTCTATATAATTCTTTCACACAGAGCCTATGCTTTTCAATCTTCATAGCAGGTTTTCCTGAGTTGTTTTCATGAACTGGCGTAGTTTCCAGCTGACCATTCAATGCTGGCCTGTCTTGTTCTTCTCCCAGTTTTCAAGCAGGTGGCCCACAGGTATATTGAACAAGTGTGTGTGTGTGTGTGTGTATGTATGTTGGGATAGGGAGCAAAAGAGGAGCAAGAATGGATTCATGAAGCCATGAGGCAGCAGTGCACAGAGGGATGTGAAGTATATCCTCCAACATTTCATAGATAAAACTGGGATACATGTAACCAGGCAAGGTCAGAGTGTAATCAATAGAGCAAAAGGTATTAATGAGGAAGAACGCACAACCTAAGAGAGACTGTAGCATTTTGCTTTTGCCTGAGCCTACTGGGAAGGGCAAGATTCCATCTCCTCCTTTCCTTCCCCCTTGCTGAGTTAACTAAGTGCAAACGACTTTGCATGTTAAACTCAGTTTGCAGCAAATGAAGCAAGCTGAGGACAAAGGGGAAAAATGGGAGGAAGGGAGAAAAACTGGGACAATTGAAAAAATGGGGTGACAGAGGATTAATTGGGATTGTACCTGACAAATGGGGACAGCTGGAGGTTATGGTAAAGGAGCTTTTGAGGCAACCTAGCAGATGTAGTTAAGTGTCTGTGTCATTAATAGCAGAATTTAAAGACAGCATGTGGAGTCTGAGCAAGGAATACCAGGCAACTATGTCAGCGCTGTACATGTATTTGGTGTGCATGAGAAGTAGTTTTACTTGTACACCATGTGGACATATAGAGGTCCTTCACACTACGGCACATCCTGTCCAAGTTCTCCCCTTGTGTGGAAGACATCTGTGGAGAACAGCCCTTTCTCAGAAATCCTAAACATGGAGGTTGTAGTCCATGGCAAGCAGGCTTGCTAGTATAAGGGGTGTGGTTAGCTTTTATGACTTCCACAATTTCTTTGTTGCAAAGTTGTGGCCATCTGGAGGATTTTTGGCTGTACCTCCTGCCATCTTTCACCATTGGAATGCTGGCAAGCCTGGAGAGAGCTGTAAGCCGAAAGCATTTGGAGTTGCCCACCCCTGTGCTATGGTATAAAGCCCAAAGCTTCAAATACCACAGGACCTGCTGCTGCTCCCCAACCCCGCCTCTAGCAGCCACTCTCCCCACACTGCAGCTTAGTCATTGTGCTTTGTTAGTATCTTCTCTTTTCCAGTCTTCCTTAACCACCTCCCTGCCTTCTCTTTCCCGTGCTCTCTAACAACAAGCAGGAGCTGGTTAGCTTTGCATAACAAACTGTAAAATGTCAGAGAGTAAGGATTAACTTGTGAGAAACTTGGGTAGCTTTATCTTCTGTTTACATTCTGAAAATAAATAGTGCAAAATAAATAAAATAAAATAAAATAAAATAAAAAAGTCAAAAGCCAAAAGCCATCCCAGTTGCAAACTGTGCACCTTTAAGAGGAGATATAAACCAAGCCTGGGTGCTTTTTTTCTGGACTAAGTTATTAGGGGGTTCCAAAAGACATAAAAGTCTGGAGGAATAAGAAGCTGCTCATCCTTCAGAGCTAGGTGTCTAAAGAGAGAGACAAACATGAGAGTGTGGAACTTTTCTGGGCTTACCAATCCCGCCATTTGATAATGTAACAGTGGAATATTTATCTCCTGAACTACACTCTTCTGTCCCTAAGCAAGTTCATTCCCCTTCATTCACCAGATTCCTACAGAAGTCTGTTATCCTTACTTCCATAATGCAGGTAACCTATCTCAAAGGCATTTGTAAATGGATTTATCTAGAAAGCAAGAGACTGTTGCCTTTGGATGGGGTGAACAGGGAACTAGGGCTTTCATTTCCCAACTGCAGTGGGTTGCCTCATGGTGCAAGTCAGCCTCAGAGGGTAGTTGTAAGGACAAAGGACAAAGTGAGAGGGCTACGATGTGCATAGTCGAAGCATGTGGAGATTGTCATCAAAATATAGTACTACAATGAGTTCTGTATCGTCATTCTATAACCTCCAACTGTTCCAATTTCACAGGGACAGTTCCCATTAGTCCTCTGTTGTCACACTTCTTCAGCGGTTTTAAATGTTCCCAATTTTTCTCTCCTCTTCCCACTTTCCCCCTTTATCTTCAGCTTATTGCAGTTGCTTCAAACTGAGTTCAAAGTGTAAAAGTAGTTGGCACCCAATTAACCCAGTAGAAGGAAGAGGAGAAAGTGAAATCTTGCCCTTCCCTGTAGACTCAGAAAGAAGTAAACTGCTGCAGCCTCTACTATTTTTGTCTATCCTTCATTGTTAATAACTATTGCCATCTTAACTACACTATGCTTGGCCACAAATGTCCTGGTGTACATCTTTGAAATGTTGGATACTATGTCACTCAACTTCCATCTAAGAGGAAAAGAATGTCTTTGAAGTGCTAAATCTCCTCATATGGAAAGGACCACATATTGTTACTCAGTTCTGGCAGGAAAGTGCAGGGGAGGGCCAGGACAGCCTTCTAAGGCAGGGGTGGACAGCTCAACATTGCTGGACTGGCATTTCCACCAGCTGTTGCCACCATAGGTGGTGGTGAACCCTGATGGAAGTTGCAGTCCAACAAACACTAGAAGACCAGAAGTTCCTTGGCCATGATTGTAAAGTGTAGCCTGCACATACTCAGAAATGAGCATCACAATTGCCAACAGAATGTTGTTTTCCTCAGCCTTTAATGAAACAAATGCTTTGTTTAATAAAGTGACTGTCTACAATACTTCATTGCAAATTTTGTATATGTTCACCCATTAGCTTCCCTTTGCCTTCATTTTCATGTCAGCTTAGCAGCTTTTGGGAGAAAAGGTTGGAAGATGTGAGTTTAATTTACAGCCATGTTTTGAGGAGACCTTAACTCAAGGGTTTTCCAGCTACAGCTATGCGTTACATTTATGAAATATATCCGTTCAACCTTCACACATTGAGTCACTGTTGCTTTTTTAGTCTGTGTGAGAAAGATTGAATTCTTGCGTTAGTCCAGCTTGTCTGGTATTAAACTTTCCCCCTCTCCCTCCTTTTTTTTTTTTTTTTTTGCAGGTGTATGAATTACAGCCCAAGGCAAGAAAAATCTCCATGCCTTCCCTAAAGAACTTGTGGAGCTTCTGAAGGCCAGATGGTTCCAATTTGAGGCCTACATTCAGTGATGTAGCTGTATTGAGTTTCTTCCCTGAAACCAACAAAACCTGCGTTCGCATTTTGCTTGGATTAAAATATTTGTCCCTTTTTTTGCAGGGCAAAGAGGGACTCCTGAAGCCACTGAAGGAAGGAAATCATTACAGAGATCTACAGAAGTAGGTCATGTGCTACAGCTGCTCATAGTTTGAGAGGAAGAAACATGGGACCTCAAACATGGAACATGACTCCTTCAGAATGCTTGAGAGGAACCCAAGAAAAACATCCTCAGAGGCTTATTTAATAAACATTATCTATAATAGTCTCAATGTGTGCTCATGTTTCCTCAGGAGTTTGCACCTACATCCCAGAGCTAACAAGATTCTGGAATGGAACACAAAATAATTTATTGAGAAGGATTTAATAGTTTGTGTTCAAGCTAATGTGCTCCTTTAAGAGCTGTCATTTTATAAACAATAGAAGTTCGTGGTTCTCCTTTGCAGGAAAGTCTTTGAAGCAGGATTTGTAAACAGCCAGCAATCATCTACCAAACTTGCATAAAAGACAAGTATATGTACAGCAGAGGGGGGGGGAATGTTATTTTTTTCTTTATTTGGTACTGGTAAATCAATTTACAAGGATCACATATGAGCCTGCATAAATACACACCACACAAATGGCAGAAGCATATATGTATATGGACTTCATTAACAATCATACAGCAGTTGTTATCTTAAAAACACTTCTGTTTTCACAGCTTGCAAAATGCCTGAAGTGAATTGTTAAATTAGCTGAGCATTTTAATAAGATCCAAAGTGTCACTTGTTGGTTCCCTTTTCTTCTGATAATGAATTAATGTTTTGTGAGATTTGTGAAATTGGAACCTATTGTCTTTTCAAAGTGTGAAAAAGAAACTGGAGGAATCCAATCCAAACTGTCTTCATTTCAGAGTCCTAGACTCACCTTTTCCAGAGATATAAGCTCCGATAGTTGTAAAAATACAAATTAGAGGATTCCTGTCCATCCCTTTTTCACACACACTATTGTATGTATTCAGAGTGAGGAAGAATGCTTAGAACTGTGGCATGGACCAACTGACAATATGTGTTTATCCAAACCTATTAAGATTCTTGACACTGGTGACCACTCTGTTTTGGTGTATAGGACTGACAAGGGGCTCTGGAGACATTCATCCTGATCTGGAGATATATGTGTATTCAAACCTGCGCATGGATCTCTTGCCTTCTTTTTCATATTACATCTCTTTTCATGTCAGGAGAGGAAGCATCCTCAAAGTAAGGTACCTATGAATCATTTTTCATCACTTGAAAGGACCATTCTGAGCTGGTAGGAAGTGGCTGAAAGACAGCATCTAGACCATATTGCTGGACCATGGCAAAGAAAGAATTGATGTGGAGAGTACCATCAGCTTTGGTTGGTGCTTTCAGGATTAATAGAGTCTGCTGCAGTTCAGTATAGCCTAGATTATTGTTAGGGAGCAGCTAGCTATACTGATATCCAACAGAAGAGGAACAGGCTTTTTCAATCTTTTTCAACCATGATCCAAAAGGGAGGTTCAAGCCTACAGAATAGGTTCCAGTCCTGATAATCTGTGGCAACATAAGGGAGAATACATAGCCAGAAAATAATCTTCTTAATGCTCACTCCATAAAATCCCTTCTATATGAAGACATTTTAAAACATTATCTGTGTATTTTTAATAGAATGCTGACCCCACCCCCAAACACAAAAGCCCAACTATAACGCCAGAACAATGTGATAATACCCCAGTGAGATATTGCAGTAGTATCCCTAAGGCAGAGCTTGCAAATCAGGTTCAGAGAATAAAATAACACTGAATAAATAAAGAAGAATGCAAAACACAAATACTGAGCAGCCGAGTTTATCTGAATTGCTGGGTAGGGAAAGCTAACATTCAGATAACCAGATGGTCAGACAAACAGAAATATTTACATTGATGAGAGGGAATGTGTGTGTGTGTGTGTGTGTGTGTGTTAATGTTACTTGTGGGCATGAAGCAAATACAGATAATTGTGTCTGCCCCACTTATGGCATGTTCAAATGCGATTTTCCCATTCTATCCATTCATGCTTCAGCACAAAATGTGGAGAAAGGGAGTGTGTGTGTTTTGCTGTGTGACTTTGCACAATAGACCACTGTGCTACTCTTCATGATTTTTTCCAGAATTCATCTGGTGATGAGTAAAGTATAACTTATAAGTCATGGTTTGTGATGTTACTGAAGACCAGTATTTCTTGGCTTGGATTGTGAATCTGTGCAGCTTGTAATACCTGGTTGTATATTACAAACTGAGTAGTTTTTGGCCTAAAACTCTCTTCCGGTCCTGGATGTCAGAAGACATTCTGTGAACACCAGCAGTCAGTTGACCTGGTCAAAGCTTGGTAAGGTATTTTTGAAATAATTAAGTATATGTAAACACCTAGTGGTTATGTGATTTCCACCCCCTCCTTTGAGTGATCTCCAATGCAACAGGCAGAAAAAGGACCCCTTTTGAAATTCCACTCCCCACTGGAAATAGCTCCCACTGGAGATTGCTTGTACAAGAGGTGATGGAAACATCAGCCAGCTGCTTCTCAATTGACATGGGAACAGATCCTTGTCGATCACAGCAACTGCTTCCCAGAAAGCGGGGACTGGGAGGCTTTTACTGGAGGCTATGTAGGGATGGTCAGTGTGCAGCAGTCACAAGTACGTAACTCTAGGCCACATATTTGTAACTTCTATAAAGGAGTCCAACTGGACTCTTTGCTTTCTTAGTGTTCAGGAGCAACTAAAATAGTTATTTTTAGTTACTTTAAAAACTATCAGAATCAAGTTGCTGGCCTGTGATACAAAACATATCTGTGTGCAATGGTCAAACCCCCATTGTAACTGTATAAGTAATTAAAACAATCACAGTTACACTATGTGAGGAGTAAAGTTATTTTTCATTCCATTGCAATCTCCACCACAGCTGAGTGCAGGACAGGTGAAACAAAATTATAATTCTCAGCGGGAAATACAATAACCTTCCTTCATGTGACATGATTACCATATGTGCCAACGTTATGCAGAGTAACATGACTACCTCGGGCCAGTGATTTTTGGTGTTATAAGCCCCCCAGCATTTCTTAGTTATTCCATTTATTTATTTATTTTTCTTCTAGGTAGTGGAAGAGATATTTCTGAAACTTTTGATTTCAATACCAGAATAACTTGGTGGGTTTGGGGCATTATGATGATTTGAAGGGCAAGGAGACATTTGTTGATCTAATTCAGACCAGAAAATGTTTACAGCCAGCCCTAGAAATAAGCGAAAGCCAGTCGAAAGCCAGAATGGGGAATTTTCACACAGGAACTCTGAGGATGAAGCTACATGTGACACACACATGTTCTCAATCTGTTTGGAACTTTAAAAGAGGGGAGAAAACTAGGCCCACAATACTATAAAGTGGAGGGCTCAGGGGAAAGGACTAATTAACCTTTTCCACTCCAACCCTTTTTTCTGGTCACAATCGTCTCCTCAGCTGCTTTTTTCCTTCTGGAAAAAAAAATTACTATTTGTGTGCATTGGCTAATGTTATTAAGCATGAAGAGTGAGAAAAATGCTGTTCTGAAACAAAGACCGCAATTTGGCTGAGGTGGTTCACCTAACACTACAACAATGGGATATTATTATTCAATACTGTGCTTTAGAGACTGATTTATTTGTAAGTAAACCAGGGAAGGAGGGGATGGTAATCCTTTCTTCCTTAAGTCCCTCCCATCCACTTGCTTTTCCCTCAGCTGGAGTTTTGCCCAGTATCTTGTGCAAAAAACTCTCCTAATCTACTGTTTTACAAAGCTTCTTGGATGGTTAAAATGATGTCAAAGAGTGAAAATTACATCAGCCTCCTTTAGAATAATTCAAAGGTCTTGCTTAAACAGCTATGTAAACCATAATAAAAGGGGATTGACCCTTTCTGGTCCCCCCTTTCAAGTTAAATACATTCATAAGATACAAAAACAGAGCAAAGGAATAATAATAATTTAATTTGATGTGTTGAGATCTCTTTTATTTTGTAGCATATGGTTCTCATTTTGAATGGCGGCAAAGTAAAGACCTTTAGGTGCAGACAGCTACTGCAAATTGAGAGAGCCCAACCAGGTCAATAATGTTATGTTTTTACACTGTTTGAAGGTCTGATCCATACTATTAACCAACACAGTCGCTTCTATGCCCTCCTGTTTCATTTACAGTGGTGGATTCCATGTCATTCTCTCTCGCTGATACTTATTTCATTGATTTTAATAGGAACTGGCTCAGACTCTATTGTAGCACGAGGAACATGTCAGATTATTCATATTTGTCTGACAAAATGCTAGCGAGCAGTAAAAGATGCCATGCAGAGCTGTAAACATGACTGACATGCCTGTTGAGATACGATTCAAGACTTGCGATGTACTGCAAGCCAGCTTACAGCGTGGAGGTCATGGAAGAGGACACAATCACTCAATAGCAGAAGTCTGTAAGTATTTTCTTTAAGAGTTTGAAGAGCAAAAATTTTGCTTTCCTGAAACGACTATCTCTACCAGATCTGAGGGAAGTTACTTTTAAGGATTACAGCTCCAGGAATTGACCAGTGGCCATGCTGACTGTGACATTCAGGGAGTTGTAGTCCAAAATACTAAGATTTCCAGATCCAGGTGTCTGCTGTGAACTCACTCAGGTGGTCTGAGGTGAGCCACTAAGGCCCTTTTCGCACCTTACCTCTGTCTGGCCTGGTCGCACGGGGATCACGTGAGCAGCCTCTTCCGTGAGGCTCTCGTGTCCCCACTGCTTTGGCTCTGTAGAAGGTGCCTACCGGCCGGCAGGCAACATAAGGGCTCCGCTCCGCTTTTACTGGTATTTTCCCAGGCTGCGTCGAGGGAGGAAGCGTGAGGGCCATGGCTCCAGAGCTCCACATGCAAGGTAAGTGTGTGTGGGGCCCCGGAGCGATGTGCGATCACGCACCATTTTCGGCTAAAAGCTGAAAATGATATAGTGCATGTTCGGCGCCTGCTGGCCCTGGCAGCATCACGCGATTGCAAGGATGTCATCTGAAACACTCCTTGCAATCACGCAACGCTCCAAAGGCCCTTTCCCATGAGAAATGCCATGCGAAAAGGGCATTTGTCTCACAATGACATAGTGAACCACTATGTCAGCATCCCTCACACCTATATGCATTCTGGTGGTAATAATATTGACCTACCTTCCATGGCTTTAAGGGTTACAAGGTAATAGATAATACATTGGATGGAAATTTAGTCATGCTTAGAGCAAATGTATCAAAATTAGGAAGATATGGGCCTGAATCCTATTTTTCTTCTCAACCAGAGTAGATCTGTATAATCAATGGGATTTACCTATGTATTGATTCATATTCAAAAATTAATTCAATGGGTCTATTCTAGTTGGGACTAACCAACAATATTCAGGTCAAAAATTAATCATGACTAACTTAAATTCTATTAATTTCAGTTGGATTATTCTGAGCACGTCTAAGTTTGAGTTCAACCTAATAGGCAGAAGGTATCTTTTTCAGGGCTCAGAGAATTTACTTTTTTTTTTTACTATAGCTTCAAGAATCTTCCAGCTAGCATAGACATGATAAGTTTAAAATTCAGAGGACCCCTTATGTAAACACGAGCTTCAGTCAGACTTTTGGCATTCATTCTCCTGTGCTGTGATTCACTCCATTCAGCCCTAAGGGAGTAAGATTTTGGAGGGCTTGGGAGGAAGTGCAGTTTTAGAGAAGACAATGAGAGGGAGGGGGCAGGGAAATTACCTTCTGTCTCTTTCATTTCCACTAGTATTTGTTTGGACCAACCGAATATATGGGGGAACTCTATGCACACATGAAAATGCTACAAAAGTACTTGAGTCACCAAATCTCATGTCTAGTTCACTCAGCTGCAAATATGTTTTTATAATATCAATTATCATTAGATCATATAAGTTTGACATCATAGTACCTAATATTGAGGAAGTGTGTTAGGCATTTGACCATGAAGCTTTGACATTACATACAAGAAGAAAGCTCTGGTAGAACCAAGAAAGTGGAAGCTGGTTTTGTCTTCCATTTTAGCACTTTGATGGAAGGTGTTGTCTCCTGCCTTTTTAAGAAGGAAGCCCAAAAGGTCTCAGTAATAGCAGCACACATGGAATGGGAAGTTGTTATGTGCCTTCAAGTTTACCACTGCCTTCCTCTAAGGCTGACAGAGTGTGACTTGCCCAAGGTCATGCAGGGGGTTTCCACAGGTAAGTGGGTATTTTAACCCTGGTTACCTGGAGCTCTAGTCCAAACCAGTATACCATGCTGGCTCAGAATGCAAGGTGAAGAACAGAAAGGAATGCTTTCCTATTGGGTTACAAGGCATTAGAAACCAATAGAAACAACTGGGGTTTAAAGTACTTGCTTAAGGCTTGGACAGTTCTAAGCCTATGTAGTGTACCAGTAGTCAGAGGACAATTGTTTGGTTTTTTCTGTTTATGTTAAAGGTCAAGAATGCATTTCAGCAAGTTTTAATCGCTAACAGTTGCATCTGAAGACATCTGATGCACCCACTGCTGTATCCCAACCTCTTGAAAAAGGAGCAGGATCCACTGAAATGTTTTTTTGTGGGACAGCAGACAAATCTACACCAATAAAGGAGAGAGTTTGGGTTCATCTGACTACCATAGCTATACAGCAATGAAACCTAAACAGCTGAAATTTCACATGCTTACTAAAAGGACCTGGCAGATGAGTACTTTTGCATTATTTTTGTTTTTTTAAAAAGTATATTAGTTAATGTTAGTTAATTTAAATCTATTTGTAGCATATAGTACCATCCATCAATAGATGAAAGAGACACATCCCTAACCACTGAAGAGAAAGCTTTAGCAGCTCTGGGTTATTCATTTCTCCATTGGCCCTCTAGACAGCTCCACAAGGGCTGGAAGAATGGGAGGGAAACCAAAATGGCAGATGTAATGGTGCTTGGGAAAGGAAAAGGGAAATGAGTGGAATGAAAGGATGAATAAGCACTAGGGCAGAGGGAAAGAAATGCCAGTGTAAAATAAATGAGTTGAATGAGGAAGGAAGAGCAGAAGTAAAATGAAAGATCAGCAGGAGAGGAGAGAGAAAGGTTCCCTGGGTATGTGCATAAGAGAAGAGAAAGAGCCCTTGAGTGGTTCAGAAAGAACTGATGCTCCAGATGTATTGGACAAGATCACACCTATTTAAAAAGAATCTATCTACTTCAAGCCAAATTTTGGCAATGTAATACATGTGTCCATGTGCCCTATGATGTGGGCATGCTCATAGGTTACCCCTTTTTGGTTGGATGTACAGTGGCCCCTCCACATTTGTGAGGGTTTGGGACACAGAACCCTCATGAAAGTGGAAAAACTATGAATAACTCCCTTGCAATCCCATTCTCATTCCCCTCTGGAGCTCCTCCTTCCCATTCCCCTGCCTCTGGTCCCTGGTGCTCCTGAGGGGAAGGAAAAAGAAAGGTAAAGGGCTTGCTGGTACTTTACCCTCAGATGGAGAAGAGTTGAGCATTATGTTCTGGCATTATTGATACTTCCAGTCACCCATCTTCAGAAAGGAGATTCCTTCCAGAGGGAAGGGGTAGGAGCAAAGAGAGCACCTAAACAATCAGCACCCCCCAACAGAACACACAGCCACAGGCAGAGAGGACATACTTCCAGCAGTGGGAGGGGTGCTTTGCTCACACCAAAGGGAAAAAAAAGTCAATTTTAAACACAAACCTTGCAAGCCGGAATGAGGAATGCAAGGAAAAGGGGGGGGGGACAAGCACCTGCCTTATGAATAATCAAATTTGTGAAGGTAAACCAATTAATGTGGAAGGAGGACTGTATTCTAATTGCACTGCTTTGTATTGTTTACATAGAATCATAGAGTTGGAAGAGACCCCAGGGGCCATCCAGTCCAACCCTCTGCCATGCAGGAACACACATCAAAGCACTCCCAACAGACGGCCATCCAGCCTCTGCTTAAAAACTTCCAAAGAAGGAGACTCACCATACTCCCAAGCAGCAGATTCCACTGCCTGACAGGTCTGACCATCAGGAAGTTCTTCCTGAGGTTCAGATGGAATCTCCTTTCCTGCAACTTGAATCCATTGCTCCTTGTCCTGTCTCTGGAGCAGCAGAAAACAAGCCCCTCCCTCCTCGACATGACATCCCTTCTATTATTCTATTCTTATTCTAATTATTCTTATTCTAATTATATTGTATAGTTTTGTATTTGGAAAAAAAGCTTTGCTATTTGGTGACAAACTTTTTTTTAAAAATTATCCCTGAGACATGGAATTTAACTAACGGTCAACATAGTTGAATCCTGTATATTCATTTTGTTATCAAAAGACCTGTGCTCCAAAGCTGGAAGAAAAATATTCTCCATGTGTTGTTCTATGGATCTCACTGCTTTAGCTACTCATTAACATGTATGTTATAGAAACTAACTTCAAGACAATATGTTCTTTGATATATGGCCAATTTATATTAATGTATATACCTAGACTACATGCATATCTTATCTCTTCCTTACTCCTTTTTTCTTCTTTTTCTTTTTTCTTTCTTTGCAACCATACCTTTACAAATCCAATTAAAATATATATATTTAAAAAAGGAGTATTTGTCTGGGTAAGGAAAGATAAAGAGCACTTAGCTGTCTGGGAGAGAAGGAAAGCTGGATACTTCTGCTAGTCACATAATAAAGGCATCAAAGGCATTCTATTTGACCATTTCTTCAAAAAGGCTTAGACACCAACAATTTCCCATCTAGTGTCTGTCTGTCTGTCTGTCTGTCTGTCTGTCTGTCTGTCTGTCTATCTATCTATCTATCTATCTATCTATCTATCTATCTATCTATCTAACCAATCATGCAAGTGGCTAGCTTCCCACTTGGCTGCACACCATCTGCAAGGAAAATTATACCTTGTTAATTAGCTATTGTACTCATTTACAAAAAATAAATGACTAGACTACAAAATCTTCTTTCAGAAAGAAGCTAATGCTTCAAAGGTGAAGCTAGACAAGAGTTCCTTGCCTGAGGTGCTAGTTTTCCATAAACAGGGAGATTTCTTCAGAGCAAAAGTCAGATATGCAGGTATACTGCTACAGAATGAAATTGCACACTCAAAGAGTTGTACTATTTGATAAACTGATAACTCAGTATTGACCATTTAGTAACACAGTTCATAGTATAGAGTCCAGAAAGACATATAATTCTTAGTGTGTAATTGGTTTCAGATATAGTTGAGAAATATTGTCAGATCTGTATCTGAAGAAACAAGGGGAGAAATTAGAAATCATATTTTCTATGCTATCTCTGAGGAACTCACAGTGGTGAATTGGTTTCCTCTGTCCCAACAGATACATATCAATGTGTCATCACAAAGAAGTTGATTATGCATGGAGACATTAAGAGGGAGATGAGTACAGAGAGAGAGTGATTAGCTCAGATCATCAAGTTAATTTCATGGTTAAGCACAGAGCTTGTAGGGAAAAGTAATTTTTAGACTACAGCTCCTAGAATCCCCTAGGCTGGAGGTTCTGGGAGCTGTAGTCAAAAAAAGCATTTTTTCCAGACTCTGACTGAGGATTAGCAGTGATTTGCACTTAGTGAGATCTCATGGGGGTTTGTAACACAGGAAGCTGTTGAGCTGGATCTTGCCACTTAGCAAACATGCATGGAACTGAGCTAGCTTTGCTATGCCTCAAAGCTGTTCAACTGAGGAGATATTATTTGAATTTGGGTATGATTTGTATGTTTGGTGGAAGAATGTCAACCTTGGTAAGAATTACATCTGATCCCTCTGCATACTCTGCTTTTATCCTGTCCTATATCCTTAGTCCTGTTCACCTGGTATGTGACCCCTGAGGCTCTTAACAAATTGGGATTCAGTACCCAGGCTTGCAGGTCAGTGGAACAGTGGATTTATTCTGGGTTGTAATCTGAGGGAGCTATCCAGTTTAGAAAAGGTTTAAGGAAGCTATCTAAAGTGCTAAATCCTAACCCCCAGACAGTTTCAGCACCTTGGATACCTCCAGTGAGTGGAAGTTTCTTGAACCTTTTCCTCCTACTTTTAGCAGGCTGGTGAGTCATGGTGAATCCATAGCCAAAAAGTTGGGGCAATTACTGAGAAGCAAGAGGAAGCTATTTATATGTGTGTGGGGAACCTCCAGTTTCCAAAGCTTTAAAAACAAAGGGAAAAGCTGAAGCCCCTCCCCACTCCTATCCACAGAGTGCTTAGCATGCTGATCAGTAGCCACAGAACATTATTTATGGAGAAAGGAAGAAATAAGATGGAGTCTCTAGAAAGAACTTAAGAGAACTGTCACTATTTAGGGGAAAACATTCTGTGAGGTCAATGTAGGAGGTTGGAACCTGGACAAGAAGAAGGCAGAGAACAGCAGGTGAGAACTGAGGGGAGAGGGGCTTAGGCACCAAATCTCTTTGATAAAATTGGTGTTAATTATATATACAACTCAGCAAACAAACCTAGAAGAGATTTGAGAATGAGGGCAGGCAATTATACTGGCAGGGGAACCCAAATTTTGTACCCCCTTTTCACTGTACTACCACATTCCAGTTGTCTTGGAAGAGACAAAAACACTTTCAGCTTTCTTTGTAGTCACTTTTCAGTTTTTTTTTTTTATTTGAAGTTATGGGTGGGTGATGTGGGTGGCAAATAAAACTACCCTGTAACATGTTGGCATCTTTTTGTGGTTGCTTGGACAATTTTCAGGCAATTTCTACCCCATCCCCCGGTTTATGTACTGTGGAGTGTTTGGGGAAGGTGCTAAGAGTTTGTGAAGCCATATGCAGCCCATGAGCTGTATCTCTCCCACTTCTGCTCTGGTGCCCCTGTTTTATAAACATTGCACCAAAGACACGGCTCAGAAGAATACCGAACAGGAGGATTCTGCACTGCAACGTTCTCTTGGAAGGTCTCTCTTATGAACATTTTATTGTGGACTTGTGTTCTGACTGGTGAAACTACATATCCTCCATTGTGCCCAGTCTCTATTTACTTTACTCCATGATCATGTGATATTTTCTGTTGTTCTAACATTTCAACAGTAAACATTTCCTTTCAGTTTAAAGAAATGATTGTACTTGCATACTTATAGTGTCTGCATATGGAAATTCCAGCATAATCCTACCTTTGCTTGGAAAGTGTCAGTTGCAGATAGGATCACACAGAGAGAAAAATTTTGCTGAACTGTACCCTGGGTTTTCAGGTCCTTCAGAAAGCAAGACAAAATAATCCCTGCTACAACAACCTTTTTTCTCTAAATTCCATCCCTCCTTCTTTAGCCTCAGGAAATCTCTCTCTTTCTATTCTTAAAGAGGTGTTAATACTACAGGAGAGTTCTTTGTTACCGTGTGATTGGTAGGACAGTGTTTAGGTCTAGTGAGAATGGGTGGTAGTGAATGAGGGGAAACAATTTTCTCTGAAGCACGTAATTCATGGGGTAGTTTTCATTTCTTTCCTGGTTTGATCCACTTCAAGGAATTTGATGGCATCTCCAGTCTGATATCTACCTAAAATTCTTAAACAAAACCTTCCCTCATTACTTACAAAGGACCATTTTCCATATAAAAAAAAAACTGCAAAAAATAAAGTAAAATTTAACAAGGTATGCTTGTTGCACAATTATAAATGTGTATCGAAATCTCTCTTTCCTGAGCCAGATCAGAAGCAGACATTTTAAAAGCATGCATTGTAGGAATCTAGAATGTGGAAAACTTCATGCTTTACCAACTTCTGTTTGTATATGAGCTGCCAGAACATCACAGGCTAGAGACGAAGTACAGGAAAAGATGTGTTCAGAAGTGGGGAAATGAGGCAGCCGAGATATTTCCTTTTCATCCCCTAGTATGCAAGAGCCTCCTCTTTCCTCCTCCTGTTTCCTAGACTGCTGTGATCTTGTATGCCATCTGCAACCACTTTGAGCAGTTCTTATATGACTGTATTTCTTAAGATACAAGCCGCACCTGAACTGTTGAAGCTGAGCTGCAAATATAATAGGGAGTAAGCTTAATTTTAAAAAAAAAATTGCACAGGCAGCCTTCATTCCATTAGATGTGAGGTTAGCTGTCTGATCTCTAGGGAAAAAAACTTAGACATATAACAGAACAGGGAAAGGAATCACATCACCTCCAAATACTTCTGGTAATCTTCACCACTGGCTATGTGGCTAGGCCAGAATAGCATGGCAAAGGCTGCTCCAGTTCATGCCCAGAGAAAAGTGTTTCATTGGGGCTGGCCCAACGCATTTTATTTATTGAGATAAGGACAAGACGGTGGCCCACACATGCTATTTCACATACAGAAACAGTCTTATTTCTGTGCTAGTGGCAAGAAAGCATTCAATCTTACTTCAGTTCCTGTGGCAGGATAACATTTACCTGAGGACAGCAGGCTAGTTTAGTGACACACTAACTTCCCGAGAGCAGCAAGCCTGCATAAGATGTACAGGAGGAGTCACACTATCCCTCAACCTGTCTGTGCCTTCCAGGATTTGTTGCCTGAAGCAGATACCTCACCTTGTCTAATAGTAGAGTGGCCCTCAGCATCATTCTTTCATTTAACTGGATTTATGCTGCCCTGTGTTATACAGAGACAATGCATATGCATGAGAGAGATGGTATGCCATGGGAAGGGGGGGCTAGGATGCATGGGAGGAAAGCTTCAAACTGGTGCAAATTCTACCCATTATCACTCTAATTCTGCCTGCCATTGGCTAAAGTTGTCAGCTTACTATTCCCATGAGACAATGAGCGAGACGAGACGCAGGAAAAAAACCTTCATCTAGCCTGAGCTTTATATGGAGTATCTCACTATGTGAGCATGACCATCCACAGAGAATCAGAAAAGAACCTGAGTCTAACATTCTAGCTCTTGGTGAAAACTGCAAACTTTTCTTGATATCCTTAAACAAGCTTTCTTGAGTATTCCCAAGGACTTTAACCATAACTTTGCAGAGCAAGTGATCTGAAGGTCATGTCTGACAGTGCTGAGAAAAGTTATATTCTTTTTGTTTTTACTGAACCTTGAAGATTAAGTTTTTAAATATATATAAAGAGTGAGAAAGAAAGATTTCCTTTTTCTGCAAACCTAAAACTGCCTGTAAAAGTGTTCAGAAAATTTCAAATTTTCACCCATATCAAACTTTCATCCATATCATTGTCTCCTATCAAGCAAAGGTACAGAAGCAGGATTTTCTATCAGATGAACAAAATGCAGTAAAGAGATGTCACTTCTCTCTGCTGATGTCCACATGAGTTTAGCCACAACAGAAGCAGGAAAAA
The DNA here is from genome assembly GCA_948474755.1 of Ctenosaura bakeri. Taxonomy (NCBI): domain Eukaryota; kingdom Metazoa; phylum Chordata; class Lepidosauria; order Squamata; family Iguanidae; genus Ctenosaura; species Ctenosaura bakeri. The sequence continues at coordinate 73,909 of CAOLHI010004649.1, read as the reverse complement.
TAACCAATTGTAGTACTGAAAAATGTTATTAATTTTGCTTTTTGCAATGCACTTTCACTGACATGTGGTAGGAAGGGGAAAGAATGGTGTTTCCCTTTTTAGCTTTCTCTTTTCTGAGCCTGAAACATTTTATACTTTCATGAGTCCATCTTCTAAGAGTGTGGAAAATCAAAAAGAGATGGACAGTGAGATAGTCTGGTTAAAAAGATGCACTGACTTTATAAGAAAGTGTTTCTCTGTCTAAGGTTGTCTTTTATCATCACAATGACAATAATGCCTGCTCATATCCCTGGTTTTGTGGAAGTGGTTGGCTTTCTATTCATTCACAAGATGGTATCTTAAAGAGAAGGAGGAGGATCGCCTTCCTCCCACAAACAAAATAATATTACTAAACAATGCATATTTCATATTGCTTCAGAATTTGAAATGTGGTCACATATAAATAGCTGCATAGATTATTTGGAGCTAAACTCTCCCCAGGAAAAAAAGATGTAATTAATTGGTGCAATACACAAAAGACCTTTTTTTTTTTTGTTAACCAGTACAGGTTTAATTACAAGTAATTGTTCTCAAAACCCCGCTGTTCACAAGTTCTATATTCTAGACAGTGATTATGCATCAAGACGCTAATCTATCACTTTCATTCTTTTCGTCTTCAGGGGTGTGTTCATCAAAGTCCTGTGTGTAATCCAGACATGAAACCAAGCATATCCAAACCTCTCTTTCTTTTAAAAATCTGTCTGTTTTTAAGTATTTAAAAAAACTCTTATATAAACCAGATATGTTTTGTTTTAAGTGAAGCCAATATAGTCTATTTCTTTGTTCTTGGTGTGTGTGTGTGTGACTCTGTGTGCATAAATACACCAGTTTTGACTGTGGGAAGGAACATGGTCCTTTGAATGTAACATGTGTTCTATTTATGCTGGAAGCAGCATGAGTTTTGTAACATAATGCTCAGTTCATATATCATTCTTCATAGAGTTTTTTCATGATTGCTTCTGCAGGATTTCCATGTAACTAAAACTTTCAAATGTACTTAACTGAAAGTGCTTCAACTAAGACAGAACTTCTTTCTTTCTGGTGTTTTGCATATGGCAAAAATCCACATGACATTCTCTTCTCATTGATTAACTTGAGGTTCAACCTATTCAAATATCCAGCATGGTATAGTGTCTTGAGTATTGGACTATGACTCTGGAGGCCAGTGTTTGATTCCCCGCTTAGACATGGAAACTCATTGCGTGACCTTGGGTATGTCACACACACTCAGCCCCAGAAAGCCCATGATATATTCACCTTAAGTTCACCATAAGTCGGAAACAACTTGAAGGCACACAAATAAAGCAAAATAAATAAATAAAAAATAAAAACATTCAGTAGTTCCCCTACAGAAGCTTAATTGAAATGAACAGGAGGAAAAGCTCACCTTTCTCTCAGTGTGGTTGGTAGATATGAATTGCCCATGCAAGTGCAAATGCAAATCCTGAGTCAATAGTGTCTGTCTCTTGCTTAATGGTACCCAAACCCTAGAATCAACTGGTTTTGCCACTTGGTTTGGTGGCCTCTGCAACCACTCTTGCTTGTAGCAGAAACCATCTTTACCAGCATAAGGATCATTTACAGAGTTCTGAGCATCCTTTTTAAATGTTGGATGCAAAGAAAAGAAAAGTTGAAGGTTAAACCAACATCTGCTGCTTTTTTTGGCAGTGCCAAATTCAGAAAGATTCAGAAACCATCAGAATGAATACTTTCAGAATACTTTCAGAATGAATACTTTCCTTTCAGTTTTCATAATGCATTTTGATAGTGGTGGCTTTCAGTGGTGCAGGTATGGGTGGAAGGGAAAAAGAGGCCATTTCTGATCATGAAATTCTTACCCCCCACCCATGAAATTTTCCTTCAGTCCTTAAATGTTTAGCACTGCAAAGAATGAGACCCTGAAAATCATTTATACCCAGAACGCTTACATTTGTTGATCTATTTACCATTTCTTTCATAACTTTGCCCGCTCTTTTTTCTCTGGATGCCTAAACTCTATTTCTAATTGTTCAACAAAAGTGTTACTGTAATGCTAGAAAGTTGAGGAATGAAGCAAAAATTCACTGGGTATCAATGCCCACATTTCCAACCCCACCTCATGGCTAAAAACTCCTGGCTGTGGAAATGTCCTTTGGTCGTTCTTGATGGCTCTGAAGCTTTTCTCAGCTTTGATACAGGTATCTAAAATGTCATGAGACTGAGCAGACTTCAAGCAGAAGAGATTTTAACACTGACCAACCTGCATTTCCTTCTCAAATAGAACTCCTTGCATCCCTATTTTACTTCCATTGTTTGTCATTTTTTGCTGTCATCTATGGAGTCACTTTGACCTGTAGAAACAACATGCTTCAGAATACAACGTGCTTCCTTACCATATCCTTACCTTTTGTTTCGGAAACTTAAAAAAAAAGATCATAAACATGCTTAACAGAGTATTTTCCATAACAGTGATATTAAATGTAGTATTACTTTGACACTGAACAAACAAGTGCCTTAAATGACTCAAAGATGTGTAATTAATTCTTGGTTTGAGAAACAATTAGTTTTTTTAAAAAATATATTTAGGCATTGAAAACATTTTAAGTCTCTAGACATTTACAGGCAAAAAGGTTATTTGGTATTTACTGTAAGCGTATGAAAGTATCATCACAATGAAAATTTAAGTCCCTTATTTACCCTTTTATTTCTTTGAGAGAATGCAGTTGAAAGGGGTAGTCGTAAGTGCAAGCTGTCCTTTTGGGGCTGTATGCATAGCAGGTGGGCTAAAAGCATGTGAAATAGAAAAATAGGTTGTGCTTACATGAAGTGTAGGAATATCTGCACTTGATTGTACTTGAATACTGAACATTTATTTATACCAGTACAATAATGTCTATATAAGTGAATTTTGTGTATTCTGTTAAAGGAAGATAAAGACGATGAAATGTTAAAAAAAAGGGGGGAAAAGAAAATATAGTGTGCTTCCTGATAGTTTTTTTGCAACCTGGTTGCAAATTAATTAATATAACTGTACTGAAGTTCAGCTGCTGAACTAGTTGAAGGCTCTTGGGAACACATACTGTGACCTTTCTTTAAAGGGATGGGAGAATCTAAATTTTCGGTTCTGTTGAATTTCTGATTTCCCCAGTTGCAAGTCTGCAGGTCAAGACAATTTGCTAACACAGCCAACAAAACAAAACAAAACAAAACCTTTGCATTTTTGTATTTTGTATAGGCATTTTTGTTTGCATCTTAATTAATATACATATTTTTGTACTTATTTTTCCTAGTGCATGGACTTTTTTTTGCAAGTGCTTTTCATCTAATATAACATACAATTGCACATAATATCCAATATATACTCGTTTTGTGTGCACTTTCCCTTAATATAAGAATTATGCACACATTTTGAAGTTCTAAACTTGAAAAGTTCTTGAAAAGGGAAAGCTTGGATGTGCAAATATGAACTGGTTTGCTTATATGTCTGACAGGCCCAGATTTGTTAAGCTCATCCAAAAATCTGGACCTGACTAATTTTTCCTACCTCCCTGTTTCATCATCCTCATCATCAGTTGGATGGGAGACTGCCAATAGGGATGAGCTCCGCTTAGTACTTGGATGGAGGTTGTCAATGAATACCAGATGCAGTAGACAGTATTTCAGAGGAAGGAACTGGCAAAACCACCTCTGAGTATTCCTTGTTTAAGAAAGCCCTATGAATTTCATAGTGTCGCCATAAGTCAACAGGTGGCTCAAAGGCATACACACACATTGTTGTTGCGGATGGATCTGTTTGGCTTTTAGTTTAGTTATAAATACAGGTTTTTAAAAACCTGATTCCTTCCTCTTTCTGTGTAGTTATAACTATTTATAACTACACTCACCTATTTTCTTCAGTGAGCAAATGGCTAAGAAATGGGGTTCTAAAAGAATGTGTCTCAAACAGGGTTGCGGGGAGAGGAGTAAAATCAACTTTGTTCGGAAGAGATCCGTAGTATAGTAACATTATGTTATTTTAGATACCAGCCTAGAATTAAAGTATAGTATCCTCCTTTCACTGTAAAAATGATTAATATATGCCTTTTCCCTGGATTATTTGATCTAAATGTAACATGTTAGCACTTTTTCATTAGCTTTCCTATTTCAGAGCTGCAGAAACTGCTCTTTCCCAGTCTATGCATAACTTTCTGGAGCTGAAGTTGAGGAGAAAAAAGTCATTTTGCAAGCATGAAACAAATGCAATCTATGTATATTGATATTTGATTAGGCTTCCCAATGATGTCACCACGAGACTTACCTGCCACTTTCAATCTTTAGAAGAGATTTGAAATCATTTTTTCCATTCAAAAATTAATTCTATTACTCAATTAAACCATTAGATTATTTACTCAGACAAATATTCCTGTGACACTATACAATAGGTTAAAGCAGGGGGCAGGGGGTGGGGGAATAAGGCAGCCCTGCTGAAAATAAAAAAGGCCAAAAGGACAAAAACTGTGAGTTGAGCCAGTGTGCTCTTTGTTTCTACACCCTTCTTTCAAGTCCCTGCATTCTCTTTCAGCTATGCAATCAGAGGGAAGGCAGTACAGCTGAAAAATTTGCAACCAACTCTGTTTTTAATAGTTAATCTGTCTTCACCCTATTATGTATTCTTGAGCAGTGCCAGTCATTGTTATCTTCACATCCTACTGTAATCCAAAATTTATGATGGTTAGTTTTTTATGCAGATTTCCTGTACAATCCTACCATCAATTATGCATGGGTGTAAATCTTGTTGCCTTTAGTGGAGCCTGTGCCTGAGAAACTAGGAAGAGAATTGCTGACTTGGTTTTCAGTTCATAACCCATACATAGGTTATGACGCAGAGCCTGGAAAGAAAGCTGCTGTATCACTAAAACAGTCATTTAAAATGAAATCTTAGTGTGCCTAATCAATAATGTCTATCATTCTTTTCTTTTCTTCTGCTTTCATTTCAGAAAGCCATTATTTATTATTTTGTTTGTTTGTTTGTTTCATTGATTGATTTATAACCCTACTTTCTCCTGGCAAGGGACTCAAAGCGAAGTCCAGCTAAAATCTTACATTACATAAATTTTTAAAGAAACCTTCATTTTAAAAATCACATAGTTAAAACAATTTCAAATACATTTAAAACATCTATTTAAAAAAAAAACCATAAGCACATATTCTAGTAATTCAAGCCCTGTTCACAGGTTTGGAAGAATCAGAGCTCAGAAATCATTTTTGGGTGACAACTCCCAAAATCCCCAGGTAGCATGGCCATTTATGTGTGTTTCTTTTCTAAGAGAAGTATATTTTTGCTCTCCAAAAGACAAACCTTCTCTGTAATGGGGCCCTGTAATGGAATAATCTTCCAGGGAAGAAACACTATTGCCACACTACACTGTTACAGTGCTATTATTCCACTTTCAACATCCTATGGAATCCTGTGATGTGTAGTTTAAGGAGGGGCATTTAAAATTCTCAGCCAGAGACCTCTTTGGCCTCAGTAAACTACAAACCCCAGAATTATACAGAATGTTGATAGTAGAATAATAACACTATAAATGCTGTAAGTGCCAATATAGTACTCCTTTCAATGCTAGGTAAAAATGGTTTTATTTGCCCTGGCACTTAGATTTTTCAACTAAACCTTTTAAACAGTCGGTTCAACCAGTTTTATGCCTCTCTGGTTTTTTTTTTTACTGATTTTTAGATTTCAGTTAAGTTTTTATCAAACTGAATGTTTTTCCTTTATAAAAGCCTGGAAGTAATGAATTCCAGGCAACCAAGTGGTCTCTAATAAGCAACTTTTTCAGCTGTGTTCAGGTGCAATGAAGTCAAGTTTCAAAAGGAACAAGATGAGCAAGAATGGAGTTATTTTATGTGTGCGGTGAGAAACATTTTCTATTTTTTTCCTTAAAATTAGACATTTTGTCAGGAATTTTTCCTGACAAATTACAATGAGCAGATTTTTAAAATCATTGTAACAAGTAACAACAACAAATTATTTTTCAATCAATAAATTTCTGTAGATAAGCAGAGCATAGAAAAGCTGGTATATTGCTATCTCTTTTTTTTCTTTCTGCGCCCCAACAAGCAAAAATTCCAGATGTGTTTATATGTACTTCAATTATTCTTCACACACCCACTGCAGTCTTCCTCTGTAGTTCCTAGGCGGGAAGGAATCATACTGGAATATAGGTCATACCAACTGGCAAGCTGCTGGTATGAGGTGCCAGCAGGCTTTTTGGCATAGGTTTAGTTAAAGCATGTAAACAGGTTGATATGATTAAGGTGAATACAGGGGAGGCAATTCCAGATTTTTTTCCCTGTGATTACATTATGCAAGATATTTGCTGGCTTATTTGCAGCTGTTTCTCTTTTGAAATGAAAAAGTATGGAAGGCAATGCCAATCTCACAATGGCACCACTTATTTTTAATAGCACAAACTCATGTGTGTCTACTCAGAAGAAACTATAACATGTTCAGTGGGGCTTAATCCCTGAAAAAATGTGTTTAGGATTATAGCCTAAGCAGCACTGTGAACACTGTTTGTATACATCTGCTTAACAGTAATGCCTAATTGAGTTCAATGGGACCTACTCCTTGCTAGCTGCAATTCTAAAATGCATACCTGGTGAGCAGGACCTGCTAAACTGCTGTTTGTGGTTTTAAATTGGACAGTTTATACAAAAAATGACTATAACAATAAAGTGAATGTAATAACAAAGTCCAATCAAAATGTTAAAAACCAAGTTGCAAAAGGAAATGTCTTTCTTGTCTCTTTTATACTTACTGATACAGTATTATTTTAATTAATAGTCCTGCTATTAATAGACAAGGATCCTATGGTGTCATTGTGAGCTATCCCAGAATGGTCAAAAGAAGCAAGCGTTCTTGTAATAGAGCTCCTTGGGGTTTTCTAGACTTTGCCAGGTAGTTCTCTCCTCCACATATACTCATTCCATTCATTTGGGGGGTTCTTTGTACCCATTGCTTGGATCTGAACTAGGGTTCTTCAAGTTTTCTTTAAACTCACTCAGGGGTTTGCTGATATGATCCTGTGCTTTGATGGTCAAATTTTCTCCTCTACAAATTCTTCATCCATAAATTATTGTTCTTGCTCTTGTTATTTTTTTTATAGCTGTAGTGCAAAAGTGATATTTCACTGATACACTACTGCCTCTAAAAACAATTAAGAAGAAATGAGGCAAGAAGAAGGGAGCATATTGTGCCATGTGGCTGAGAATTAAAAAGAAACCCACTTGAGTGTGGGAATAAAATCTTGCAGCTGATATTAAGAATTGTTAGATATAGTCTGAGACAACAGAAGTGTTGTCTGGATATTAAAAACAACAACAACAAGAACTGCATTAATAAATACCATAACCTCCCAATATGCTTGATCTGTCTATAGGAGCCACATGTTGGTGTAACTCCTGTTATGCCACCTGTTGCCACTTTGTTCCCCAGAGATGGGCAGTATCACATACCCTCCAGCTGTCCCAGTTTGGCAGTGACAGTTCCTTTTCAGCTGCTTTTAAAATATCCTGCTTTCTCTCTTCTCCTCCCACTTTCCCCCTCCTTTCTCAGCTTACTTCAGTTGCTGCAAACAGAGTTCAAAGTGCAAATGTAGTTTGCATTCAATTAACTCCGCAGAAGGGAGAGGAGAGGAGGAGGGAAAATCCTGCCCTTCCCAGAAGGCAAAAGCAAACTGCTGTAACCTCTTTTAGCCTGTGTGTTCTTCCTCGTTAATGTTGTTTGTCATCTTGACCACCCTCTAATGTTAAATTGTTACATGTGTCCCAATTTTCATTTGTGAAATGTTGGAGAGTATGGGGTTCAAAATATGTTTGCATAAACAGTTCTACCACTTATGGAAGGTTGTACTTCTCCATTAGTGTATGTTACCATACCTCAAACCCCCATTTAGGGAGATGTGCTATTTTTCATAAATTAGATATATTTATGGCTGAAAGCATGCTTGGAGAAGCACTAACTGTACATATGTAAACAGATCAGGATGACCTCAGTATGGCCAGGTCATAAGTTCAAAGAGGATTAGACAGAAAAGCCCAGTACTGATGGGCTTGAGATGATCCCTTCAAAAGACTGTAAGGTACAAGCACACCTGGCAACAACAGAAGGTGAAACTGCCCAGGTGAAGCAGTCAAGGGACCTTTGCTGTAAATATATCCTTTCCTATTTACCTTACCCAACCAAGGCCCTTTTCGCACAGCATTTGCCATGCAAAAGGGCCCCTTGAGTGTCGCATGAATGTGAGGAGCAGTCCACACGATGCACTCACAATCGTGCAATGCCACAGGGTCTGGAAGGCGCCGCTCACGCACTTTTCCATTTTCGGCTTTGAGCCAAAAACAGTGCGCAATTGCACATTGCTCAAGGGCCCTGCGTGCACTTGCTGTTCGTATGGAGCTCCAGAGCTGCGACACTTGTGCTTTCTGCCCCAGCGCAGCCTGGGAAACTCCCAGGCTGCACTGCGGAAGGAAGTGGCAGGGCTCTCGCACGAGCGGGTGGCAGCTGCAGAGCTGAAGGAACCAGGACGTGAGAGCATCTCGCTGGAGGCTGCTGGTGCGATCTCCACACCGCAGCTCTGTGAAAAAGTGCATTGCAGAAAGGGCCCAAGACTGCCAAGAGATTGTCAGGACTCCGATCTCTGTTTTGCAAATAGAGTTAAGACAATCAGCACATTCTGGACTCCTTTGTTAGGAAAGCAATTACTTCCTTTGTGGGAAAGCAATTACCACTTTCTCTATGAACCCTCCTTCAGGGCAAGAAATAAGACATAAAAACCAGGTAATTTGTAGTACCTTGGACATCATGCTGCACATGGTCCCGCAGAATCCTGTTCCTCTGTGTTTCCCACAGAGTCTTGTTGGAGCCACTTTGCTTTAATCTTCTGTTTCAGGACTGGTAAATATCACCATTTCCACACAAAATCTCTCTTGTCATGCCCTCTCTTAGAGACCCTGACAGTGAGGAGGAGGATTCTGAAACAGAGGCAGAAGTTTCCCCAGAAGCTTACTCAGTGGAAGATAACAACCAACAGTAGAGGCCTGAGCAGGAGGAACAAATATCAGAAGATGAGGCAACACAGACCCTTACTGTGCGAGAGAGATGGTGCCAGAAAGTGAGATTCCACAGCTCAGTTTGTTTAAATAACAAATGAGCCTTAATGAGCAAACACCTGTGGCAACATCATTAGTGGATAAAAGGCAGGTGGCTGGTCCATTCCTCTCAGGGTTGACAACTGATCTTCCCAATGGTTGAAGCGCTGTGCTATGTTCTTTTGATGCCTGACTATCTTGGACCTTTGCTTGTTTGACAATGACTTGGATTTGCATTGTGGATTTGTTTGCTTTGGAACTTGAACTTTGTTTGGACTACACCTGCTCTTGCCTTTGTGGGTAAGCTCTGCCCTGCTGCTTGACTGCCTGGTCTACCTTGGACACAACATCTCTACCCAACCTTTCTTGCCTTTCCTTTCAATAGCCTTGTATGGTTCATGAGATTGCTTGAGTTTGTGTATGTGTGTATGTAAATTTCCAATATAGTAGGCCCTTCACTTTCATGAGGGATAGGGAAAAAGAACCCATGTGAAAGTGAAAAAAATATGAATAACTGTGAGCCCCCACCCCTGCCATCGAGAGGGTCACAGGAAAGAGCCAAGAAGGGAACGAACTTCGCTGCTTGGCTTTCTCCTGGCTCCCACCCCCATGATCAGGTGGGTGGGGGGATGCAGGAGAAAGCCAAGCAGGGAAAGAACTTCCCTGCTTGGCTTTCTCCTGGTTCCCAACCCTGCAATGGGGTGAGTACGGGGATACAGGAGAAAGCCAAGGAAGGAAACAACTTCCCCACTTGGCTTTCTCTTGGCTCCCACCCACACAATTGGGCGAGTAGGGGGCACAGGAGAAATCCAAGCAGGGAAAGAGCTCTTTCCCCACTGGCTGTCTCCTGTGCCCCTCCTCACCTTCTGCCATCTGCCGAAGGCATGTCCGCAGCAGCAACAGGGACTCAAGGAGCGCGGGGAAGGGTTGATCCTCCCTCCCTGTGCCCTCCTGCCCCCCTCAGGCCAGGGAATGGGAGGGGGAGAAAGGGGACAAGCGGCCACCTTGCAAATAATTAAATTTGCGAAAGTGAAACCCACAAATGTGGAGGGAGAACTGTAAAATATTCTTTTAACTTTTAACTGGAGCCCTCTCTACAGATAGTTCTGGTATACTCAGGTGAAAAGATCCTGCCATTTGAGCTAATAATTCCCCAAATCCTAAGGAGATGATGGCACTGCTGGTGGACCTGAAGGTTCCCCACCTTTTAGAGTAATGTTTGTAAGTTGATCTTAAACGTTCTAAACTGTAAGCAGTCCTAACTCTTAAGTGTCCTAAACAGTAAGCAATTGCACATCAGGAGTCAATGCCTTGAGGTCCCTTTTCTGTAATCAATGGCACAACTGAGCAAGCAGACATTTAGCTGTTCAGGATGTTGAATAGGGCTTGGACCTAAGTGAAATGAATGAGTGACTCTGAAACAAAACAATGCAGTTTTATATAACATCTTCATATTTACATAAAAGAGAAGACAAAACTGAGCACTGGCTCCCAATAGGAATGGGCAGGCTATTCATTACTATTTGTTTCCCAGCTGAATAATGGGTTTTCTGAGGCATGAGAAACTATTGCCAAGAAGAATCAACCTAAGATTCTTCATATGTTGCAAAATATTTTAAAAAACTACTCTGCATTGAAGTGCACATGGTTTTCTGCAGAAAAAATGCATGAAAATTGTGTTCTGCTCAGAAAACATATTTTCTGTGCTAAAAACAAACAACCCTCTCATTTTGCACAGAAAAACCATGTTTATTTAATATGAAAAATCATTCTCTGTAAGACATCTGCGAACTGCAAATATCTCTTGAAAACTGCGCAGAACTTTTTGTTTTCCCTCACATGGGGTAAATACTACAGAATCTATTCATCTTTACATGTGAGAACATAGAATCCAACAATTTACATCCCTATTTTGCAAACGGATTTGTAGCAGATTAATGTTAGTTTAGATTAATTAGTCTTAACTTCAGAACAAGAGCCAGTTACTGCCTGCTTCTGGGTTCTCAAGTACGTAGCTGGAATGAGAAATTTTAATTTTTCTAAACTTAGGGTCAGAATTATGTCAGCTTTGTACTGTGTGCATCCAAAGGTTAACAAGAAGTAGAGGCATAATATCCTGAAAATATAATTGCTATTAACAACAGCTCTTTTTCTCCTTGGCCACTAAATGCTGGTCCAGATAGAAAAAATTCTGGCATCATTCAAAGGTGTCCAGAGTCAGTTTGGCCAGACTTCCCAAGGGAAGGAGGCTATTCACCTTAACATACCTGAGGCAATATCTTCTCTGCTTAGCAGCAAAGCAGAATCCACTTTGCAATTGTCCCATTGCAGTGATGGTGGGGAAACTTTGGTCTTGCAAATATTGTAGGACTTCAGCCCCCATCACCCATTACTTTGCCCATGCCTGGTGAGGCTGAGGGGAGCTGAAGTCCAAAAGATCATGGTGGAGTGGCAAGATAGCCTTTAAGTCTTTCAAGAATAAGATCTCCTAGGGCAACCTGTTACCAGCCCACACACCCTCCAGATGCAATATGCTTTAATTGGCAAAACACATTGACATTGACATAAAATGGAGCCTGATGTGACTGTAAGGCCAGGCTGGGCAGAGGAAAATTACTGGCTGAACATGTGTGCTGCAAAGTAGGTCAGAGATCTCCTCTAGGCATAGCCAAGGTCAAGAAAAATCATAAGGCAGCTCCATAGGTTTAAATTAAAGCTTGAATAGGTTTAAATTAAAGCTGTAATGTAATGTCTCTGCTACCACACAATAGCGACAGGAAGTTCCCACCAAATCACTGATTGTTTCAGACCAAACACCTGGACATTTCCCTCCATTGTTCCTTTACCTGCCCACCATTACAGAGCTATTACGACAGCCATTAACTCTTTATCATCTAACACTAAGACCATTAACTCTGTGTGGACTCTATTGTCCATGGTACAGTTTCCATTGTTTGCTTGGCCAGAGTACCATTCACATCCTCTCCCCTCCAGGCAGATTTTGAATATAAAAACCCTCAATTTTTGGCAGCCAGATACAGTATCTCACTTGCTGAATGCCACACTGTTGTTCTGATTTCTGAACAAGTACTGTGGTAGGCGCAAATCTAAGTCACATTGCAGTTTTCTTCATTGCTCTCTGGACTGGTAGTTATCACCTATTCCCTAAAACTCTGCTATCAACAACTTTCCTTCCTTCATCTTTAGATTAGCTCTTATGCAAATGTGTGAGTGCTTGGCTTTTCTAAGTGTGTGCCTGAATTCTTCAATAAAGCACATTTTCATTTATTTTGGTCCTCATTCTTTCCTGTGAGGATCCCATAAACATTGGTGAAGATCTCATTGGGTTACCCCCCTCTTGCAAGCCTCGTAATTGAGCTAATATATTTCCCACCATCACATGGAGGTACTGGCATTGTGGGTGGAACCCTCAGTCTCCAATGTTTTGGGGTAAAAACCCCCAACCTGGTACCCTCCAGATATTCAGGACTACAATGTTTGTCAGCCTCAACAGTATAGCTGATAGTTAGTGATGCTGAGGTAAGTCAACCAAAATAGCCAGAGGCATCATTTTGCATACACCTTCACCAGGATATGAAGCTGGGCCTGTGGAGCATGGAGTATGCAACTGCCTATCCTGCAAGCTGGACCAATGTACAAGACTTCTCAAAGTTGCCATTTCCTTGAACCCTAGAACCTAGGTGAGGGGGGAAAAAACCCTCTACTACAGAGGGGGACAATCACCAAGGAGCAGTTCAAGCTGTCCCTCCCTGCTTCTCAATGAATAACGTATGTAGATTGAGTAAAGCAATCTGACATTAGAGGACAATTCCTTGGACTATCCAATTGTATAATCAAACCCCATGTTCCAAAAGAATATGTTTTATTAAGATCAAGAATAATGGGATTAAAAGAAGAAAGGAAGAACACTCAGAAGAAATAAAATAAGTATACTCCCTATATCAGGGTTGTAAGAAACTTTGTTTTGTGCGACAGCAGGCTGGGGATTCTAGGATAAAAAGTATCCAAAGGAACAAATATCCGGAGGACCAAGATTTCCCATCAAGATAGTTATTTTTATGTCAACATCCTAGACCACATAGTTTTAGGTTGCAAAAATTATGTATAGGAACAGCACCCACAATGATCTGAAATGAGCAAAGTCTGGCAAAATAGGCAATAAATTACACAGGCAAAAAATGCTGATGTTTTACTCACAACTTATGAGTGAGGACACCAATTGAAGAGTGAAATCCACACTCAGGCATGAGTGGGAGATAGAGGCCAGAATCATCTCAGTGGCATAAGAAGCTTCTTCTTAGGCCATTTCCACACTAGACTGTTATAGTGCTATTATTCCACTTTCAACATCCTATAGAAACCTGGGGTTTGCAGTGTGAGGCCTTTCCCTAAACTGCAAACCCCAGGATTCCATAGGATGTTGAAAGTGGAATAATAGTGCTACAACATTCTAGTGCAGAAATGGCCTTAGTGTTGTACTTGGAGGTATTCAGTACCTCCTTGTACTGTATTTTTGCCCAGCCTTTCCAGTGGCTTTTGGATGTTGCTGGATGCAACTTTGGCCAATCCAAAAGGTTTCTTTGGCCAGAAGACCTGTGTCATGCCAATGCCAATGCCTGCTGCCAGCCTTTAACCCTCCCAGATTCTGGCATAAGGACCTTGGTGGGGCTTTATCTCTAGCAGTCTTCAATAGGATCTGTGCCTATGGCATTCCATCATGTTTAATAATAATAATAATAATAATAATAATAATAATAATAATAATAATAATAATAATAATAATTTATTTGATCCGCCTCTCCACATGGATCGAGGCGGCGAACAACATGAAATACATTAAACATTAAAATACATTAAAAGACATTAAAAACATACCCAATCCTCCCCACCCATCAACCCACCTAATGCAAGCGGCAAAACTTGTGAAAATGAGCTGCTGATGTTACTGATCAACCCATGTGTCTGGAGTTAAGATGTGTGAAGGTTATCAGGAAAGGGGGAGATTTGTTCTATTCTTCTTGAATAAAGAAGTAATTAAGGCACAGGTCAGAGAGCCAGCATGGTGTAGTGGTTTGAGTGTTGGACTATGGAGACTACGGTTTGAATCCCTTCTCAGCCATGGAAACGCACTGGGTGACCTTGGGCAAGTCAAGAGGTCTATCCTGAGAAGCTGTATGTTTCCTGTCAGCACCTTAGAACTTTTAAACCCCCAGATTTTTGGGAGCTTGTGCTGATCATTGTTGCTCTAAACCAGAGTCAAAACCAGCAAAATCAGAACCAGCAACTTGAATTAAGTTTGGAAACAAACTGGAACAACCAGTGTCAATGGTTCAGGATTAGTAATATATGATGAGTTGACACTAGACAACCCTCTGGTTATCACATTGTGCACTAGCTTCCACTTCTGTACACTTTTCAAGGGCAACCACAGACAACACACATTACAGTAGTCTAAGGCCCTTTTCGCATTAGTCTTCTCACGCGAGCGGGGGAGGGCGGCTCGCGCATGAAGCCTTCTACGGGAGGCTGCCGCTTCCCCCCTCCTTCTTTCCGCAGGCGAAGGAAGGAGTGGCGAAGCGGCAGCCTCCCGGAGGCGGCGGCGGCGGTGGCTCGCGCATCCGTCCATTCCCCCCCCGCGCGCGAGAGAAAGGAGCCTGTCCCCTCCATCCCCCCCGCGTGCGAGAGAGAGAAAGGCACTCCTCCCGTCCGCCCCCCCGCGCACGCGAAGCAGGACGTGTCACGCGAGCTCTCCTCCCCGTCCCTTCCTTCCGCAGGGGCAGAGGGAAGGAAGCGCGACCCGGCCGGCTCCCGGACGCTCCGCACGAAAGGTAAGTGCGCGCGGGCGCCGGAAGCGTTGTGCGAGCGCGGGTGATTTTCGCTTGGAAGCGAAAATCAAAAAACCCGCGCTCGCGCCGCTTCAGCCCCGTGAGCCGGGCGGAAGTGGGAGTGCGTCGTGCGGAGCGACGCTCCCACTTCCGCGAGGCTCACGGGGCTGTCGCACGAGCAAAGGCCCGTGCAAAAAGGGCCTAAGTTAGTCATGCTCTTCCAAGCCACTTCTGATCTATGGGAGGCCTATCAGTGGGTTTTCTTTGCAAGATTTGTTCAGAGAGTGTTTGTCATTGCCTGTATTTTAGCTTGAGAGGATGTGACTTGCCCAAGTCCATCTAATGCAGTGGTTCTCAACCTTCCTAATGCCGCGACCCTTTAATACAGTTCCTCATGTTGTGGTGACCTCCAACCATAATATTATTTATTTATTATTTACGATGCCTTCCCCCCCCGGCAAAGGCCGCCTCGCCAGCCAGGAATGGGGGGGCAGGGAGGGAAAGAGGAGCCACGCATCTCCCCCGGGAAAAAACTCTGAGAATCCCCCCTGGGTTCTGCTTCTGCTTCACTCTCATTTCCGCTGGGGCGGGGCAGTGTGGGAAAAGTTTCCAGAGTGTCGACCCTGGCTGGGAGGTGGAGGAGTCCCAGCGCCTTTGTCTTTTGCACCAGGCGCAGTTGGCCCCCCCTGGAAAAGCACCGCCTTGTGGCCCCCCGGCCCTTCCGCAGCGCCCCCCCATGTGGCGAATGGGGCAGGGGCCGTGGTAAGGAGGGGGCCTGCCCCCCATGCTGCCACCCCCCTCAAGCTGGCCCATCAGATGGGAGTTTCTCCTGGTAGTGGAGAAGGAGGGCGATTTCAGTCCCTTCTGAACAGGGGGCAGGAGGACGCGAGCGTGTGGCTTGCACTTGCGCACCACCACCGAGGAGGGAATGGAGCCTAAGACCATCGGAAATGCGTATTTTCTGATGGTCTTAGGCGACCCCTGTGAAAGGGTCGTTTGACCCCCAAAGGGGTTGTGACCCACAGGTTGAGAACCGCTGATCTAGTGGGTTACCATGGCTGAATGGGGATTCAAACCCTGGTCTCTCAAAGTCCCAGTCACTCAAACTACAACACCAGGGAGCCCTGATGGCGCAGTGGTTAAATGCCAGTACTGCAAGCCACAAGGTTGTGAGTTCGATCCTGCCCAGCTCCAAGGTTGACTCAGCCTTCCATCCTTTCGTAGGTCGGTAAAATGAGTACCCAGCTTGTTGGGGGCATGTATAGAAATGTTTTGAAATACATGCTATTTGTAAGTTGTTTGCCACCTTGATCCATATGGAGAGGCGAGATACAAATAAGTAATAAAAATAACACACACCTTTACCTCGGTTAACAAAGCCTCTAACAAAGATGGTTCTTTTTACAAACTCTTTTTATGCCTGCCCAGTTTCTTCCTTGTCTTCTGAATAGCTGGAAGCTTTTTTAACAGTATTAACACTGGGAGGATGATAGAAAAGGCTGGAGAAACATAGACTTTCAGTATCAGATTGCAGTAATATGCCTGCAGTAAACAATGCAATAAAGTTTGAGCTGGGAAATAATGGGATTCTCCTACTATAGCCATGTGCACCTGCCTACAACAAGTAAGAAAATACAGCTGCCTCCAGAATCCCTTGCTGAGCATGTATGAACAGCAAAACAGAGAGAAAGGGGCAGAACAAAGTGGCCTGCCTCACCAGCTATGCCCAGCAGGATGAAAAAGTACGTATCTGTATGTTTGGCCACCCAAAAAAGAAGGCTGGTGAAAGAAAGAAAAAACCAACCCTGGATGCATTTTGGCTGAAACTTTCAGATAGCCTGTACAAGGTGCCAAATGTTCTTATTTACTTATGCAAGTCTTACCTGACTTGGTTGTTTCATTTTACAAGTGCACATTTTTAGTTTTGAACAAAAAGTTTGCTGAAGCCATGTTGACCTGCTCTTTTTTGTGATGCGGGAACTTATCCCTGTTCTTCTCTCTTATTTTGGCCTCTGATACCAAATTTTCTGTTAGATAAGTAATGCCTAGGAAAACATCTACTTTGTTAACTGAAGTATCCCTGCACCACCCTGCCTCTCAGGTAATCTGAAGATTATTAATGCAAAAATTACTGGAGCCAAATCTGCCCTCCCCAATTTGCTTTATGATCATTCTTCTTCTTAAAAGGAGAACAGTCTTAAGTAGGGCCCTTTCTGCACATTACTTTTTTCTGGCGCTGGGCTGAGGGGATCGTGCAAGCAGCCTCTGGCGAGAGGCTCTCGCATCCCTGCTGCTTCAGCTCTGCACAAGCTGCCTGCTTGCGCAAGAGTCCCGTCTCTTCCTTCTGCAGCGCGGCCTGGGAGTCTCCCAGGCTGCGCTGGGGCAGGAAGTGTGACTGGCACAGCTCCGGAGGCTCAGCATGCCAGGTAAGTGTGTGCTGGGCCCTGGAGTAATGTGTGATCACATCCAGCCGAAAATGAAAAGGTGCGCGATCGGCGCTTGCCAGCCCCTGGAGTGTCATGCAATTGTGAGTGCACTGTGCAGATCGCTCCTCACAATCATGCAACGCTCCAGACGCCCTTTCGCATGGCAAATGCCGTGCGGAAAGGGCCTAGGATGGGGAATAAAATGATGGATCATCTCTCAGCTACACACTGGCCATGGAGAGGGGAAGAAGAGACAGTTCCATTGAGCTTTTTCTCCTATTGGATCCCCCTCCTGCACTGGAATTTCTTGTTGAAGCCAATAAATGGGCATTGATCCCAACTGCAAACTGGAGAAATTGAGAAGCCTAGTTTGGTGTTGATGGGGTTCTCTGGACAAGAAATAGGGTATAAATGTGGGGCATTCAAAGCCACACCCTCCCTGGCTCTAAAACAGCATAATCTGGGGCCTGCCAGTAGCAGGAAAAACACTTGGAGGAGATCATCATGTTTAGGCCCAGCAGCTGAGGAAAGGCCCTCCATCCATCCCAACTGCGACTGGTGTGGCCTCAAAGGGAGAAAATAATAGGCAGAATCTACTGGGCATCATCGTCTCCCTCAAATGCCACCCCCTTTTTGTTGTATATCAGGTCTTTTTAGACTGTCAGCCTCAGGGCAGGGAACTGTCAAAATTGTAAACCACTCATATAAAGCACTGTGTACATTGTTGGCACTATAATCATCGCCATCAATGTCTGCGGCAGCTTTGCAGCAAAATCAGGGCCTTTGGGATGGAAGTGTTCCCTGCCAATGGGGCTCCTCTCCATGGGTTGAAGTACACCTGTCCTAAGCCCCTCCAGACAACCAATCTGAAGATTAGACTACATTGTAAACTAACGTCCCTCACCACCTCTTTCGGTGGAAATTCTACAAAGATTCTCCATTATCTTCCCTTAGGCTGCATTCTTCCTATGTTTCAACTTCAAATTTCATCTAAAAATTTCCCATTTCTGCATAAGGGGAAATTTCCTTTTGGTCACCATAAAAAATGGCAAATAGTCACTGCCATCATTATGACTCAGTTTTTTTAAAGCCTAAAAACACTCTCAGAATGGTGACAATGTTTTAAAAACAGATCTGTGTGTTCACTTTGGTGTTGATTCTCTTCTTCACATCACTGGGAGGTATAATTCAGAGGCTATACTTCTGCCTCTCCTCAAGGTCCAGTGATATTTGCAAGGCGAAATGTGGTGCTTCCATGCCCGGATAAGCCATAGAAGCAGAAAAAGGGGAGTGAGGTCAAGTGACCCACTATAGAATAAACAGAGATAAATAATTCAAATTCTCATTATAAGAGGAGAGTACAGCCCTCAAATAGAGCTGAGTGCATGCTTTTGTGTGAACTGGTATATGGTGGTTGTGTTGGGTAGCCCCAGCAATGTAATCGTACATTAATATTAACCTCAAAATCAATGGCAGAAATTACCATCTTTCTAACATCTTCCACGATAGCTGAATTCACACCATATTGTTTAGTCCTCCTGGGCATTTTAATAATCATGTAATAGAAATGTTGGACTGCTTGAGATGCTCTTTGTATTACTCTCTGAAAAGGTCTTTAACAGAATGTCTTTAGCAGGCAGGTTTGATAGAATGTGCTGTAGGAAGAAAGAGAGAAAAGAAATACTGTATGCCTATTTTAGTTATGTGGGAATGTTTCATTAGTTCAGCCAGCAGTGATATGACATTACATTTAAAAAGGAATACAATTAATAACAGTGAGAGGGATGGTGGGTGGTGTGTGTGTGTGAGAGTGAAGCGTTTGCTCTCACAATACTGCTGGAAGAATTGAGTGGGGTGTCAGGGCAATTAAGCAGATGCAATGCGTAGCTTTGTTTTCAATTCTCTGGCCAACTGAATAGAGAATTCCTTTACATTATAGCACTCATTCACACATGCACCTACATCAATAGATGATTTGTCACTGGTTGGTTTGCAGTTGAATGTGGGAACTGTCCCCACTTAAATGCTTTGTGTTTGAAATGATGTAATAGCAAAGACTGGAAATCAGATGTTATGTTTAGGCCCTTTCCACACTTTACTGTTTTCCATTGTTGCCCTATTGCGATCCTGACAGTGCCACTAATGGGATGGGAGTGCAACCCGAACACTACCCTCCACACCCAGTTGGTTGCCTGCAGAAGAGTAGCAGAAGGTACATGCACCTTCCTTCTGCAGTGTGGCCAGCCACTTCCTGTGCTGCATTGTGGAAAGATGTACCTAGATTGCACTTCCTTCCTTTCTGCATGGCTGCTGGTGACGGAAGCATTGTGTGATCAGAGGCTATTATCGGATTTTTTCCAATAATGGAATATCCCACGATTGCAATGGCTGAGGACATATGGACAGCAGGACTGCGATGATGTGTGAAAGCACAACTCGCAGACCGGCAACAATGCATCCCCATCCTAGGACAGCAACATTGTGTGGAAATGGCCTTAACAATATTGCCTATAATGCATTACTCTAGCGAGTAATTAGCATACATCATTATATTAGGAAAATAATATAATGACAAGTAATATAAAAACTCCCCATGTAACAAGTTATATTTACTCCATTACCTTTGTTGTGTTTTGGGAGATTTTTATTTTTTACTATTTTGTACAACAGTATTTTCCTGCTTTTTCTATTTAGTTTGCATACTTAACTCAGGAAGAAAGAGAACAGAGAATCTTGCCCTTTCCAGTAAGTGGGCTCAGGCAAAAGCAAACTGCTAGCTTGTGTGTTCTGCCTCATAAATAACATAATAACATTAATCTTGACCACATTCTATTCCTGCTTGGCCACACATGTCCCAGTTTTCTTCTGTGAAATCTTAGGGGATATGTCTTGGTTAAAGCAAATTTAGCGTAGTAGTTTGAGCATTGGACTATTACCCTGGATGCCAGGGCTGGCTTAGCCATGAAAATCCACTGGGTGACCTTGGGTGCATCACACATTCTCAGCCCTCGAAAACCCTGTGATAGGTTGCCATATGTTGGAAATGACTTAAAGGCACACAACAACATCTTGGTTATTTTTTTATTTTTTTATTTGTATCCTGCCTCTCCATATGGATCGAGGCGGCGAACAACTTACAAATAGCATGTATTTCGAAACATTTCTATACATGCCCCCAACAAGCTGGGTATTTTCTGGATTGCTTGGCACACATGCTAACTTGATGATAAAGAGTTTGAAAGGATGTACTAGAAAAAGGGCCGATTACTTTCTGTTTAGAAAATCCATGAGTTTAGGTTCATATGTGTTCAGTTGATGAGCTGTTAAATAGGAGCTTTTAATAATATGGGGTGGGGGTATCTATTACTGTCACCAAAATTATCCCTGTGTGGATTTCTGTGTCAAAAAATCCCTGGGCACCCTTCCCATTGAAATTCATGACTTTCACGACCACCACCCCTTGAATCTCTACCTACCCCGAAATCCAGTTTGCTTTCTCTAATCTGCTGTGGAGGTTTGAAATACCCTTTGGAACATCATGTGGTGATGGGGAAAACTACAAGGAGTCATAATGGAAAACATCACTCTCCTTCTATTTATAGAGGCCTGTGCTGCATTCTAAAACCCTTCCATGAATGGAAGGACAATCTTATGTGTGTGTGTGAAGCTGTATGTAAACCAAGGACAACATGCCTGTCCAAAAAAAATGGGAGAAGTATTACTGCTTTAGAACTGCTGCTGACTAATCTATGATCATCTGAACTGAAAATCTTCTAGCTGCAATCCTAACCATGCTTACTAAGGAGTAAACTCCACTGATCTTAGATGGATACACTTTTGAGTAAATAGGCCTGGAATTGTACTGCATATTTGTTTAGATGATCATGGACCTATTAACAGTTGGGGGAAGAACATCACTAACAACAGTTTGTATTGCACAGAAGTGTATTTATTGATTTTACTACTCCTTTTAGTAACTTCAACAGTAGTAGATGATATTGCTGTAAAACAATTCATAATCCATCCTGAAACACTTTTGGAATATTCAAATAATCAAGCCTGGAAATTATTATTGGTCATACATCCATCGACAGAATAATCAGCCTGGATATGTGTGAAGTGACCCTGAGATTAACAAAATATAATAGATTCAGCAGGTTTTGTAATTTGGATCCTGTATTGTCTTTGCAGATCAGTAATAAATTCTTTTTTTATATAGGATATTTAAAAGGCATTTTTTTTTCCAACAGAAAGGATATTCATGGCTATGTTGCCTCATTATAAATTTTGGAAACAAAACACACTTCATAGATAAGGCTTTTGAGAATGTTCTCTGATGTATCATATTGTCTTTCCATAGTGGAAGTCATTAGCCACCCAAACATGGCAGATATATTATGTGTCATCAATACTGCTGTGTTGGTTACCTTGGTTATCTTTCACCAAATTGTCCAGATTAGATTGTAGAGTGTGATGCTCAAATCTAGACTACAGTAATCCCCAGCAGCTCATGATCCTCAAAGGAAACAGTTGCGTAGGAACATGGGGGTGGGGGAGGAGGCGATTCGCCCTGGGCGGCAATATTTCTGGGGCATCCCAGCCCATAGCCATGCCCCCGCGTGCCCTCAGCATGCCCCCACACACCGCAGCCATGCCCCCTGCACAGTGGCCACTCCCCTCATGCCGCAGCCCCGCCCCGCCCCCTCCCACCCACCCCTCCACACACTCCAAGCTCTGCCACTGAAAGGAAACAGAAAGTTGTTGTTACAGTATGCCTTCAAATAATTTCTGACTTACAGTAACCCTAAAGTGAACATGTCACAGGGTTTTTTGGGGGCTGAGAGTGTGATGCATCCAAGGTCACCCAGTGGGATTCCATGGCTGAGCGGGAAATTGAACCCTGGTCCCCAAGGTCATAGTCCAATGTTCAAACCACTACAGAAAATACTGTCCTGTTAAAAAGGCAAAGGCAAAGGAAGTGGGTTAGCTTTATCCATTTCAAATACAAACAATCAAGCAGCATACGAGAGCTTGGAAAAGTTACTTTTTTGGGCTGCAGCTCCCAGGTTCCACCAGCCAGTATCTCAGGGACTGGACTGGACTACCCCATAATCCCAATTCACTTTACTCTTGTTGAATTTCTACCCTTATCATTCTAAAAAACACACACCTTGCTCAAAGTGCAGGTATACAATCAGGTGACATTCCAGACCAAATACCTATTCACCTTCTGATTTGTTCAGCCCACTACAGAGATACAATTGGTGCTTTGCTCCCCAACAATTTGCTTAAAGTAACCACATACTGTCATTAAAAGTATAGAGCTTTGACTATGGGCATTTCCACACTAGACTGTTATAGCGCTATTATTCCACTTTCAACATCCTATGGAATCCTGGGGTTTGCAGTTTAGGGAGGGGCCTCAAAGGCCCCTCCCTAAACTGCAAACCCCAGGATTACATAGGATGTTGAAAGTGGAATAATACGCTATAACAGTCTAGTGCAGAAATGGCCTATGATCCTAGAGACCAGGGTTCAATTCCGTGCTTGGCTACGGAAACCCACTAGATGACCTTGGACACATCATACACTCTCAAGCCCTGAAAAACCCTGTGACAGGTTTGCCCTAGGGTCACCATAAGTTGAAAATGACTTGAAGGCATGCAACAACTACTGCTACTACTGCTACTACTACTACTCAACAGTTTAAGATATGCAGATGACACCAAAGTACTAGCAGAAAATAGCAAAGATTTGGAATGACTATTGAGGAAAGTCAAGAAAGAAAGTTCAAAAGCATGGTTACAGTTTAATGCTGAGTAAACAAAAATAATGACCACAGATGATTTGTGTGTATGTGTCTTCGTCATCTGTCAATTTATGGTGACCCCATCAATTTATTTTAATGAGACTTACCTTCATGGGGTTTTCTCAGGCAAGGAATACTTTAAAGTGGTTCTGTCAGTTCCTTCCTCTGAAATATAGCCTACAGCACCTGGTATACATTAGCACTCTCCCATCCAAATACTAATCAGGGTTCATCCTGCTTAGTTTCCATGATTAGATGGAATCTGGTACCTTTAGGATATCTAGGCCCTTCACAGATGATTTACAGAACATTAAAATGGATGATAGACAATGAAATAGCCAAAAGACTTTCTATACCTTATCTTAGTCATAAATCCAAATGGAAACTGTAGTCTAGAAATCAGAAGAAACGTAGACCATCTATGAAGGAACTAGATAGGATCCTAAAATGTAAAGATGTATCATTGAATATGAAGTCAGGATTGTCTGTGCCATTGTATTTCCAATTTCTATGTGTAGCTGTAAAAGCTGGACAGTGAAGAAAGCTGACAGGAGGAGAATCAACTCATTTGAAATGTTATACAGGAGGAGAGTTTTATGGATACCATGGCTGACCAAAATGACCAATAAAAGGATACTGGAGCAAATCCCTAGAAGTCAGAATGACCAAAAAGAGGCTTATGATGGCCATATCATAAGAAGAAAGATGATAATGCTTGGTAAAGTTGGCGGCAGTACAAAAAGAGGAATGCAATAATAATAATAATAATAATAATAATAATAATAATAATAATAATAATAATAATAATAATTATTTATATCCCGCCATGGATTGATGCGGTACTACAACAATACATTAAATACATTAAAAGCATTAAAACATAACCAATCCTCCCCACCCATCAACCCATCAACCCATCTAAAACCAACCCCCTAAAACACATTAACTACATTAAAGAACAGGAGGACAGTTGGTGGAAGGCGGTGGAGTACTAGTCTGGGAAGGCCTGTTGGAAGAGAAGAGTCTTGACTGCTTTTTTAAAGCAGTCAAGACTGGTAATATGCTGGATCTCCTCCGGCAGGCCATTCCATACCTAGTTCTGACTGGCTGCAGTAAGTTCTTCCCAGAGGACCTTAATGTGTGGGGCGGATTATATGGGAGAAGGCGATCCCGCAGGTAGGCTGGCCCCAAGCCATAACGGGCTTTAAAGGTAAGAACCAACACCTTGTACTGTGTCTGGAAACTAATAGGCAGCCAATGTAAAGACTTATAGATAATAGATAAGATTCCATTAAGGAAGCCTCACTCCTGAGTTTGTAGGACCTTAACAGGCCTGTTGATGACAGGATGCCTTAGAAGGCTCTCATTCTCAGAGCTGCCATAAATTGAAATCAAATTGACAGCACTTAACAATCTCCCTAAACCAGTGCAAATGGATGACAAAATCTGGGATGGGCACCCAGTCTGAAACCTATTCATTTGGGATGAATATTGCCATTGCTTTAGAAAAACTGAGACACATTGCAAAGAATGCAGTGATCTGCTTGAGAACTTGTTGGGTTTTGCATGTTTGACAAACTTGTTACAGGACATACATTGTCTGAGCTTTTGCCAACTAACATTTTATCTTGTACTTAATGTATTTTAGTGGTCTCCTTGTTATTAACTATCATTTTATTTGCTACATTATTTATGACTATTTCCATCCCATATTATTCATAACTTGGTTAAACCATTTGTTTGTGTAAGCAACTAATGGAAAGTAAATTATTTTAATGAGACTTTCCTCCAGGAAAAGATGCTAAGGATATAGCTTTAACTGTTTATCAGGTGATAAACTCTGGCCAAATCAAAACTAACTGATGAACTGAAATCTGCTGGCATCACATCATGCATTATCTTTGCAAGAAATGAGGCACGCAGGTATAAGTAAATGTTTTGCTGGAATCTGGAGGGTTAATGAACAATGCCCTAGCCATTGATAAGTAATATATTGCAATTTGATAGATAATAAATTCCTAATTCAGGAAGCTCTAGGAAGCTCCAGATTGCTAACTTACACAGCTGCTGGGTTAATGTGCCACTAGGCTGCCCACTTCCGCTGTTCACCGTCCTGTGTTTTCTCAAGGTTTCAGAAGGCAGCCATTTAAATAGCCACCCCGCACTTCCTATGGACACTGCTTAGTCCCTGCGTATATGCAGAAGCACACATCCCTTCAAACAATTAAATCACCCCAAACTGCTGAGGGACTACGGCCTTGCGAATGTTATGTGAGCAGTTCCCCTCCCCTGCTAAGTATTATTGACAAACCCATCAAAGGCAGTGATGCATTGGTTTCCACCTTACCTAGAAGGACACTAGGGCAACGGTGACATGCTGTCACCGTGGTAACTGCTGCTGAAGTGAACAGCCTGTTGGGATAGGTGACCTCTGTTGGCAGCACGCCTGGAGATGTAGCAGCCACATGGCAGCCATGTTCCCCAAGCCCAGAGGAGAGGCCTAGGGCCCTCCAATTGATTCATTAGGCCTTAAAGGGTATCGATCACTCCAATTTGCACGAATTTATTATATTGATATGGGACTGATTAACATTTTGTGCCAGACTGGTTCGATATGTGCTTGTAACAGCTTTTAATGATTAATTGACTTTTATGATTCCATCTCGGTGCTGTCAGTGAGCTGTGAACTGTGGGCAGGCTCATTCCCAAGCTGCCTCTCAAGTGGCACAGGGCAGTGATTGAATACCTAGGAAATTAGTGTCCTTGCTGTCTCATTTTATGAAAGATAAATGCTATGACATTTAATGCAGACCTTAATTTAGAACAGAACGAAGCCGATCATTTTGCAATTTAATCATAAACAGGTAAATATCAGAACTTGTTTAGCATTTTACACATTAAATAGACAGATGACAGTTACAAGGCCAAGGTTTTCACGGGGAAATGGTAGAGGTAAAATAAGGCAACGAGGACTACTATTATCGCCCTTTTAATACTTGATGCAACATACAAGTTGATGAGTTGTGTTTATATGTTCCATTTCTAGAGCAATCTCTTGTGCATACTTGATCTCTCTCATATTTTGCTGTCATTGACATTTTGTTGTGGTTGTAAGGAAATACTCGTGTAAGCTTGGAAATATTACTTTTTGGCCTGCAACTCCCAACATCCTCAG
This sequence comes from Ctenosaura bakeri, assembly GCA_948474755.1. Lineage (NCBI taxonomy): Eukaryota > Metazoa > Chordata > Lepidosauria > Squamata > Iguanidae > Ctenosaura > Ctenosaura bakeri. The sequence goes on along the minus strand of CAOLHI010004649.1, from coordinate 47,503 downwards.
CCAACATGACCACTTTCCTCAGCTCCAAGCCATACATATTCAACACGCACAGACAACTCAGTTAAGGTCAGGGATACTTGAGAAATTTAATTTTTGTAGATTCTATTACAAATTGGACTGATCCACCCAGACTGGATAACAGTTTGGAAATGCTGCTTTCTGGACTACAACTCTCAGAACCCTGCAGTCAGTATGGTGGCCGCTATCCATAGCCACTGATGACCTCCGGAAGTTGTAAGGTTTTTTCTCCTGTAGTGCATCATGTTGTGTTGTTGTTATGTGCCTTCAAGTCATTTCTGATTTATGTTGACCCAAAGCCAAACCTATCACAAGGTTTTCATGGCAAGATTTATTCAGAAGAGGTTTGCTGCTGCCTTCCTCTGAGGCTGAGAGTATGTGACTTGCCCAAGGTCACTCAGCCAGTTTCCATGGCTGAGCAGGGATTCATACCCTGGTATCATAACCAGTGTGACACCAGGCACACAAGGCACACCCACTGACCATCCAAAATCATGGCTGAGCATGGATTCATACCCAGTATTCTAGTTCAACACTCAAAACATTATACTCTGCTGGCTACATCACTCTGGCTCTAGATCCTAATCAAACTACAAACCTCTGGGAATGTGAAAGTGTACTGAAATTTTGGTAGTCAGTTTTTACAGAAATAAAGGAAATAACTAATCAAAATATACAGTTAAATCCTAAGTTAGCTTTGTTATCAATATTTGATAAGGAACAAAGTAAGGGGCCAATAAGAAAATCAATTTCTATTTTATTAACTGCAGCAAGGTTAAGGATAGCTAAGAACTGGAAAATAAAGCAAGATACTCACTTAGCTGAATTGTATAAAGAGGTATGGGATATAGCTATTAATGATAAACTGACGTGTAATATTAAAGTAAAGAAGGGGGAATTAAAAAGAGACATTTTTATAGATATTTGGAGGGAATTTATTGATTATGTGTTAATAAAGGGGAAAGGAAGAAAACCTAAAGAACAATCATTACAATTTTGGAAGGGGAATGGAGCTTCTTGAAGTGAATGGAAGTGGTTGTATCTCTAATGGCCCTGGCGGTGGGGAGCACTTATGATTTAATTGTAGAATAGACTAAGTTCAAGAATATATGGTATATAGTGATTTGTGAGTTTATGTTTATTATGTATTTGATATTGTGCTATTGTTTTGTAGTGTCATGTATTGTTATGTCGTTTAATTAATAAAAATTATCTATATATAACCCCCCCCCAGAAACTCCAGGATTCCATAGGGTATGGCCATGGAAGTTAAACTGGAATCATAGCACTATAACTGTGTGGTGTGGAGTGTAGTTATCCAGATAGATCAGCACAGTGCGTCATGAAGCCCTCTTTCGGCAAATCCTCAAACATGCTTCACAGCCACACCAGCTGTTATTTTAATAGCCATTCACCCACTTCCCATGGCCTGCACATGAGTTCCTCATACTCTAGAGCTGCCTCTGCTGACAGTTGGATTACATCAGATTACATCTGAGACTGAGATCATTCTGGTTTCCCTAAGGGAGAGATGGGGAATACTGCAAGCCTGGCCAGTTTAGATAATGGTGAGGGATGACAAGACCTACAGTCCAACAACATCTGGAGGGCCACACATTCTTCGTCCCTAGCCTAAGGATACTTAGTTCAGAGGCAAAGCAATATTTGAATGAAGTATTGCCATGCCCAGACTCTTAGAAATGTTTCACAATCAGGAGCTCTACTTTGATAATACTTTCCTCTCATCAGAGCTCCCATAGAGAATGGGAAACCTTCTAGGAATTGGTATATTTTTGTAAGCTATTCTTCCCATCCTGCAGATATTTGAATCTTATGAGTGAATTTTTTACCAAGGTGATGAACATGTGTCTGGCCCGTGGTGGCTAATGTGCACTCAGGGCTGGTGGAGTAGAGAACAGAGTCACTAGAGTCAAAATCAAGGTCTCCCCCCTCATCTAGCTTCTACCCAACATCCTCGCTTGCAAAATATACCTTGAAAAAGATAAATTGGGCCATGCCTGCTGGTTTGGAGTGGTGTTGGGGGTTAAATGAGCAGTGCCTCATCTGCTCAAACAGTAGGACCATCTCTGGTCTCTTTGGACTTCAAGTAGATACTTACTTGACAGAATCCTTCTTCGTACAAAAATATTTGAAAACTTGACTAGTCCTGTGAGTGGCACAATGGTAAATACTGAAGTGGAGGTGCTAACAAGTCCATTATGATAGCCATGCCCTAAGTACACCCCCAAGTGCAGACAGCTAGCTTGAACCACTTTATCTCAAAGTTAATATACCACTTCTAGCAGTTTTCACCTAAACTACAAGAAGGGCTCCTGTAAAACTTTGCTGTTCTTAACTGCCCTCAGGTTGGCTTCAATTTATGGTGGTTCTGTGAATGAGAGAGCACCTTCCAAGACACACTGGCATTAACAGACCTACTCAGGTCCTGCATGCTCATAGCTGTGGCTTTTTTGATCGAGCCTATCTACCTGTAATGTGGACTTTCTCTTTTCCTACTGCCTTCCACTTTACTAAGGTTGTAAATCTTAGTTTCAGTTGCTCATTTGAGATCAAAATATTCCCAAATACTGCACATTACAGTATAAACAACACACAAGAATGTATGGGTGCTGGAAAAATTAAGTGTTGCTGTTAAATTTAGATGGAACACTTAAGCTTGAGAGGCATGGCAGATGACACATCATCCCTGCTAATCAAAAAGTCCTGATGCTTCAATCCTATGAGCTATGGCTCCACTGTAATACCAGAAGCGAGACAGGGGACCAACATCCACACAGGTAACTTGCCTACCCAATCCATTTTCTGGATCCCTGTGCTTTCTTAAAGAAAACTCCCTTATAAAATGTTTATCATCTCCTTCTGAAATGGGTTTTGCCCTCTCCATATCCCCCCCCCCGGTGCTGCCCATAATCGGGGACCCCAGGCAAGTGAAACATTTACTTGCTGAGTCATTTGGATGTTCTCCCTTCCCAGGTGTTTTTTCACACACACATATTTTAAAGCCATGTGAATAAATAACTTCCTCTTCTTTATGATCCCTCCCAACTCTTAGAGTGTTCCAAATCCAACAGTTTGTTGGTTTGTTTTAAGCAAGGACTTAACTGCCTTTGGCTTCATTTTGTATCATGTTACCTTCTGTTCAGTTAACAGTATGTAGATTGAATATACTTCCTAATTCTAAAAGCTCTTTTCTGCACTTTTTAAAATGCAGAAGCAGAAACATATTTGCTTTCGTTGGTTCACAATCTGGAATAGCAAAAGACTTTTTAAAACATCTGCCCTTATTTTAGCTAGCTTTGAATCTCTTTTTCTGTTGTAATGTTGCTTACTAATTATCCTGTATCATATTAATAAATGAAAATATCTGTCCACATCAATGGGTTAAATCCACTTTCATTCCAACTAGGTCAACCATTGAAGTCAATGGAATCTAGATTAATGTCAAATAACAATTTCCATGAATTTCACTGGGTTGACTAGTTGGGAGTTTCTCATTCCTCATTCCTTCCACTTTTGGCACTTGTATTCTTTACTCAAAATTGTTACAAGCAATCTAGAAATGGAATCCAAAGCTCAGTATGTACCATACCTAAGACTGAAACCATTTTTTTTTTTTTGCAAACTCCAAATATGACAGACTTATTAAATATACTGCTGAATGAGAAGTAAACACTTCTGTAAACACAATTGCTTCAGTGGGTTTCTTGTATTGGATTCAGGCCCACGCACTTTTGCTGTGGCCCACCATGTGACAAAATTATGCTGAAATCATTGTGTGGCACAGGATAACTGGTCAGAGATTTCAGAAGGAGAACATTACTAAAAGTAGAATGAGAGTGGAATCACAAATCCCATTATTGACATTCATGTTGAGCCTCAGAACTTTTGGTGCTAATAAGTAACTTGTGCCAGCTAAACATATTTTCTTCCACCCAGCCTGCAAGAGCACCCAAGGATTTCCCACACAATGGGTTAAAAAAATCTCATTGCATCCCCAAGTAAAAACTAAAGTATTTTAAGTGCCTTAAATGTCAGTCAATTTCAACTGTATTTTTTGGATTGTCCTGTCTCCCCAAAGATCACATGTTTGAGTGGTCAGCACACTGGACTAAGATCTGAGACATCCAGTCTCTACTTCTAAGCTCTGCCACCAAGGGCAGCTGGTGCCTTCCATGTTAAGGATGTGGTGAATCTCCTCTGTGGGTTTTATTCTAGACTTTAAAGAAACTGTCCATGATGTTCGACCTCTTTAAGAGGTTGGCTTTAGCACCTTAGATGACTCCTTTAAATTCCATAATAAAAACTAGGAGCAGATTCATTGTCCTCCTGAAGTGGAAGCTACCAGCTGCCCTGACTCTACCCAGATTGCACATCTTGAGGGATAACTTCTGCACCAGGAATCCTCATGGGTATAAAACTCCTTACTGGAGAAGATATTTCTTTACATCTAATCTTGAATAGGAATATTAAATACAAATCTGTGCCTGCTTTCGTGGCTGATGTGTAAATGGCTACCTTCTTCCTATTCTGTAAATCAGCAGTGCTTGGATTCAAGACTACCCTAAAGCCCTCTGAGCAGAGGTGTGTGTGAAGAGGGCATATGAAGTTGCCCGACACAGGAGGTTTTAGCTCCAGCTACTCCACCAAGCTTGATTTTCCCTGTTCTTCATGGCACCAGTTTTTCAGCCTCTTGGGTAAAACTTCTTTTCATCTTACTCAGCTCTGCAGCTTAAGAAGACCTTAAACGGAGATGCCTGGGACTGAAATTGGGACCTTTTGCATCCAAAGATTGTGCTCTCCCACCCTGCTGTGGCAAACTGCATGGATCAGATTAGATGAGCATGGTCCTTTTGCAAGGCAGTTTAATGCCAGTTTGGGTTTATAATGCAATGGCTCAGAGGGCAAACAAGCTTTTCTTAAAAGAAAAAGTTTCTCTAACAGATTCCAAGCTTGCAAAATGCACTGCCCCACCATACCTATACAAATAAAAACACGGGGTTGTTCTTTCCTTTTCTATCAAATTCCTCTTTGTACTGTTTGTGTATCTGATTCAAACCATATTACAATCCATGTAGAATATTGAAAGAATTAAGATTTCCCCCGCTTCAGGATGAAAAGCTTTGGAATAGGTGGCCTTAAGGAGGGCGAAACAGATGGGCAGAAAAAGTCTCAAATGTTGCGTATCTAAGGTTGACTTCTTAAGCCCTTCGATTGGTTCCTTGATGAAAAGTTTCCATTTCCAAAGATTGGCAACCCGTGTGGTTCCTATTTAGGTAGTTTCGCTCTGGCACCTTTTGTGTTTTAGATATCTCCCTAAAATGTTTTAGTATATACTTTTAAGATGTAATGTGTAAATGTGACAGTAAAGAAATTATCCTGTGAATGTACAGGAATGCAACTGCATTTTTCAAGGAGCCAAGATATGTCCCTTGTCTAGTCAAGCAAACACGATACAGCTTTGCTTCTGCATTACAAAGTGCAAAATGGACCTTCAGCATCCTGTAAAATTTACAGTGTAAATTGTTGTAAAATTTACAGTGCAAATTAACAGCATAGGTTAATACACATTTACCTAGCAGCCTAAATACCAAGAGCATGGTTTTCTGATGATGTTCCTAGTTTAAGAAATGGAGTTGGGGCGGCAAGGTAGCTCAATATTTAACTTTGGTAAAAATGGAAAGGAAATAGCTCACATGAGCCAGGCAATGGGCAACTAGCAGCCCTTAGTTGTTTGTCTCCATCTCTCATCAGCCCTAGTCAGCATAGGCAATAATAGGGGGTGATGGGCATTGTAGTCCAGTGCAACAGTCCACACATTGTCTACCTTTGGCTTGAGAGAATCTTACCTTTACTAATCATGTCATGTCACAAACATACAAACAGGAGACACCTAAGGGCAGTCTAATTGTTTGACAGGGAATGACTATTCTGAAATGTCCAACTCTACTTCGCTGTCTAAAGTTAATATATATAGAGAATTTGGCTTTCTGCTTTAACTTGGAGAAGATATCCCCCTCCTCCACAAAACACATTCAGAAAACCAAATATTTGGTGGAGAATGTATACTATTTACATAAGATTATACTGGCAGAGTTACAGAAATGCTACATATGGTGCATTTTGTAAATTAAGAGGTCATGCACCCAAGAATTCATTTTCCAGGTCTTTGTTGCCAGCTGCTGGATAACACTCTTTTTCATTTCAAAGGCAGTTTCCCATAGATCAGTTCAGTTGCCTACCATTTGGGACTCCGGTGGGTGAAATCAATCTCCCACATTAGCCCCAGCATTTGGAATTAGCCCAAGCAGTTCTATGGCCAGAGTATGGATAATTGAGGTTCAGATATTTAGGCTGCATTTCTATATTCACTTTCCTGGAAACAAGCCCCATTAAACTCAATGGGACTTGCTTTTAAGTAGGCCCATGTAGACGCTTGCATGGTCATTGGTTATGTTCTGCACACACAACCTCCTTCTACAGAGATATGAACTGATTTTGGATTTACCATATGTGCATTGTGTTTTTTGCTAAAACATCCAAGTCCACAAGGCAAAGCCTGGGGAAAAATAATTATTGAATGTGGGATGGGGTATGGAACCAGAAACAAAATGATGATTCAGAAGATGTAGTTAATTAATGAATCACATACTTCAGGGATGGGTTGACAGAAGTTTCCTTGTAGTGAAGCAGTAAATAAACTCTAGATTTTATCACAAACTCTGAAGAAGCTATCCAAGGGGCTGACTCTATTAGGGACATCAGTTTCAGACCCTTGGATAGAGTTTGGAATAAAATCCAGCATGGATTCACTTCACCATTGACATGGAAGTCACTGAGGCCTCTCTGTAGGACCCAGTCTACCTTCAATCCCCTCCTGCCCTAAACAGCCCAATTTAGGGAGATGGCTATCTCTACACCAGTGCTCAAAGTTTGGAAAAAGCCACTTTTGGAGACTATAACTCCAATAATTTCCCAGCCATCATGCAGTGTGGAGGATTTTGGAAGTTATAGTTCAAAGAAATAACATTATTTTCCTGTCCACAAATCTCTTCTCATTGGAATCCAGCCCATATGAAGTTAATTTAATGTACTATTTAAAAATAAATAAATATCCTTTTTAAGGGAATAAAAACTCACGAAACATGACCCACAAATATACAGACAGTAGATTCCTACATTCTATTTTCTATATTAAAAGGGTTTGTTCTTTAACAGCATCAAGAAAAGTTTTGAGTAAGATAACCCTGAATGGGGCTGCTGTACAAAGGCCAGTTTATGCCAGGTGAGGAAGGAGTTTTGCCTGTTTTTTCAGCCAGACCATGTAGGCTACAGAAATTTGCCTCCTGATTTTTGGTACAGCCATTGCTCTTTCCCAGGAAACATGCTGCACACCTACCAAAAGAGTGTCCTCCCATTTCAGCAGTGGGAACTGCTGCAACAAAACAACAACTCCAAACTCCCATTCTATGTTCCTTCATTGGATTATGACAATAATATTCTGGCAGACAGGACCTGAAACTCTATTGAGATTTTAGGAGTAAATCTCATGGAACATGAGTTTGCAAACCACTCTTTTTCTGCTGCTCTGATCTTGTGTCTCACTGATGCGGGCACACCTTTAAAATTACTCAGAGAAGATCATGTCAGACAGGGGGTTCTGGGAACTGTAGCCCAAACAGTCACCTTTCCAAACTCTTGTCCTGCCTTATGGAACTCTCTCCCATGGGATGTATACTTAGCCCCTTCAGCTGCAGTGCCAAAAAACAGAATCAAAACCATATGTTTAAAATGCCTTTTAATTCATATGTTTGCTGGATGTTTTGCTGCTATGGCCTGGAAATGATTATATACTGGCTTATATTTAATGTACTGTGTTTTGTGTGCATTTATGTGTGTTTTAATGTTTATACTTTATTTAAAATACCTTGCATTTTATTGTTATACTATTGCTAGCTGCCTTGTGGTAGACACAGACCACAAAGGTAGCTTATAAGTATTTAAAATCAGTTAAAACAAAACAAAATAATATGTGCACCTGTTGGAATGGAACTAACAGGATTTTATTCTGAGTGGCAATTCCTAGGAATGACTCTTTCACTTACCGTTCAGAAAAAAGTGTAAGATTATAGATGACGTTCTGCTTTCAGGTAGATATTGTCACAGAAACATGTTACTTTTAGGGGAACTGACATGACCGCAGGGAATAAAGGCACAAGAAGCTGCCTGTATACCAGACTGCTCTATTTGTTCATTTAACTCTAGTATTGTCTGTTCCAGTGGTTCTTAACCTGTGGCCGGTGGACCCCTGGGGTCATCACTGGAGATCTGTGAAGGCTTGAAGAAATGTTAGGAGCTTTCACAAGAAAGAAAGAAAGAAAGAAAGAAAGAAAGAAAGAAAGAAAGAAGAGAAAGAAAGTTTTTTTTGCATGGAATCATTCCAACAAAAATATTGTAATAGGAATGGGTGCATTTACTTATTTCTTCCCTCTCTCCAAATCTGAAGACCCTTGCTGAGTAACTTTAATATTTGATACACTATAGGGTTTTACGTCTTAAGTCTTGGTGGTCCATGGCAACACAAGATATTTAAAGAGGGGGTCTTTAAAGAAAAGGTTAAGAACCCTGGTCTATTCTGGAGGGCAGCCATTTCCCAAGCTCTAAGGCAGGGAAAGCTCTGATTCTTCAAAGTCAGGAGAGGCAATCATGGAGTCTGCAGGCTGCATTTATTATTTATTATTTTTATTTATTTTATTTGTATCCCGCCTCTCCATATGGATTGAGGCGGCGAACAACTTACAAGCGAACAACTTACAAATAGCATGTATTTCGAAACATTTCTATACACGCCCCCAACAAGCTGGGTACTCATTTTGCCGACCTGCGAAAGGATGGAAGGCTGAGTCAACCTTGGAGCCGGCAGGATCGAACTTACAACCTTGTGGCTTGCAGTACTGGCATTTAACCACTGCGCCACCAGGGCTCCTCAAGGCTGTTTCTGTGGGCTCTAGACCCCTCTGGAAATTTTCATCATTGGCAAAAACATTTTGTGGAAAAAAATGCTTCTGTTTTTGTTTTATTCAGAGGAGGTTTGCCTTTGCTCTCTTCTGAGGCTGTGAGAGTATGACTTGCCCAAGGTCAACCAGAGGGTTTCCATGGCTGAGAGGGAATTTAAAACCTGGTTTCCAGAGATATTGTCCAATGCTCAAACCACTATACCATGCTGTTTCTCTTTAAGCTGTGACCTTTCTTTTAAATAGACTGAACATGGGGAAGTCAGGTCAGTAGAAACAAGGCAGAGCTTGAGAAACTTACTTTTTGGACTATGAGTGCCAGAACCCCCTGGACAACATGGTCATGGTATGGTCTTTAAAAACTTTTCTGAGCTCTGAAAGAAGGTATAATTTTTTCAATATTCTCAAAAAAAAAAAAACCCCTCTTGGATGAGTTTTCAGCAAAACAGCTAAAGGTTGTATCACATGAACATTGATAAGAAAGGAAAGGAATTGTCTGGATGCACTAGTAAGTCAAGGAGGAACATAAGATGGCAGATGGTACGTGGCACCCAACACATGAGGCAAAAGGCAAGCTGGAATTGAGAGACAGAGAGAGAGAGGTATAAGTGTGATTAAAAACTGGAACCATCTTACAACTTGCTGTACTTGATCCGTACGTGTTCTTTGACAAAACTGACCTAATAGTCAATACTTAACATGGTTTTCTGTGAAGCCACCACAAGGGAAAGGCTGAATTCTGAGTCACCCAGGGCAGATACTACCATTAGACAGAGTGTTGTTTTTGTTACATGCCTTCAAGTTATGGTGATCCTATCCTATTTTTGAAAGATTTATTCAGAAGACGTTTGCCATTGCTCTCCTCTGAGGCTAAGAGAGTGTCACTTACCCAAGGTCAGCTAGTGGGTTTCCACAGCTCATCAGCGATTCAGATCTGGTCTTCTGGAGTCCTTGTCCGGCACCCAAACCACCACACCTCAGTGGCTCTTGAAGCAGAATGAGGCAACCAATATCGGAATGGGCAGTTTTCTCCTTGGGAGACAGTATTCTATGTCCCAGCTAGTCCAGCTGTCCTGCAGCCCCTGAAGTAGCCTGTTGCCCTCAGATATGGTGGAGAAACCCATCTCATCAACCAGTGTCCAGCTGCCAGTTGAACTGACATCTGAACATGGAATGAGAGATGGGGATGCCCTTTTGTTCTCAGGCAGCAAAATGCCTTGGGGCTGGTCTTGCCCCCAAGGTAAGCAGATACACTGGTCTCACCCCTTAAAATAACTACTTAGGGTGGACCTATGCATTTGCAGGGTGCTATGTCTTCATACGTGAACAATCCTAGTATAAAAGACATAGTTTCCAAAACCAGGCTGGAACCCCAGTAACTGTCATTTTAGAAAGTTCTGTTTTAATTTCTTAATTGGATGGGGGGGGAGTTTCAGTGTGATTCCAGGTTGCTCAGGGCTGGATACCTGTTTTTTGCTTCCCCCTGCTATCTTCATAACTACTCAACAAGGTATTTGAAGTGGAGAGAGACTGGCCCTCAGACAGTCAAGGAGCTTCAGATGTTTCGGACTACAACTCTGATGGACGATTTCAGACAACAATTCCCATTGACCATTAACCATTCACCATGTTAAGGCCATGAGAGATGCCTAAATAACCACTACACAACTCTTCCTTTTTGGATCTGTTCCTGGCTTCTGTGGCTTGAACAGCCACTTAGCACATATACACTTTATACCAAGTACAAGTTTATTATTACGGCAAAAAGCCAGCAATACACTATATACCAGTTGAACTGTTTCCATTACCGTTGAGGTCTCACGCCTGGCACCATTCCTGTTGAACTTCTGTCTGTCACACAGCTGTTGGAAAGCACAGCTGCCCGGCCAAAAGCAAAAGACACTTGCGGCCAACTTCGAGCCCCAGCCCGCATTTCCAGACTCTTAAAGGCAAACCTAGAAAAACCGCATCTATTGTCCCTCATTCCAGCTGGGCCATTTCCGCACTAGCCTGTTATAGCGCGATGATTCCACTTTCAACCTCCTCTGGAATCCTGGGGTTTGCAGTTTTGGGAGGGGCCCGCCGGCCCCTCCCGAAACTGCAAACCCCAGGATTCCAGAGGAGGTTGAAAGTGGAATCATCGCGCTATAACAGGCTAGTGCGGAAATGGCCCAGGTTGGACCACTGCGCGCTTTATCCTCTCCTCTTGACCAGCCAGCCCGCTAACAAAAAGGCTGACACCCGGACCCGCTTCTCCGGAGGGGCGGTGAAAACGGAGCAGGCGGCGTTTTGCCCGAGAGGCGCGTCCCTGCGGAACAGGAGGACTCACGGCTTCCGTTAGATGGCGCTAAAGGCTTTACAACCGGTAGTAAAAATGGCTTATTGTCCGAAACAAAAAGAAATGACATTTTGAAAGAGAGCGAAACGAGTCTGGGACGTGAAGATAATAAATTTTTAAAGGGAAACTTACACTGGGAGATGAAGACTGAGGAAGAAAAAGAAGGGAGAGGGACAAGCCTTTCCCCCCGTCAATGCTGCCGCACGGGGTGAACTTTCCAATGTTCTCTCCTCGTTTTTACTGGTGGAGACGGAGGATCTGAAACTCAAAGAGTTGCTGGGGCCGGGGCGGCAGGAGGAGAAAGCAGCCTTCTTAGCCTGAGTAACGACTTCTGGACGGGAGGGCGTAAAAAGCCGAATTGTGCCTGGTGTCTAGGAAGTTATTTTGCGTGCGAATTGGACGATCCCACCAGGACTGGAGAGAAAAGCGGGAAGGGACGGGTTGCCTTTCTCAACCTAATAAGGAACTGGGCTTTCCAGATGTACTGGGCTGACATCACAGTCCCTCCCCTAACATTCACAAGGGACGGTGGAAGCTGCAACCCAGCACATACGCAGGGCCCAGGTTGGAGAAGATCGAAAACAGAACTTTTAAGTGTTTCCGCTTAATAGTCTCTAGACAATGTGCAGAAGATGTACTAGCCAAAGGGAATACTTGGGTGGGTCGAGGGGGATGCTCAGTAGCAGCCTAAAAACCTAGATGAAATTACTACTGAAAACAGCACCTCTATGGGGAAAAAAAGTACCTCTCGGATTCCACACAATCATGAGCGAGTCCTATGGATTTTTGAACATAACTCTTTTCCTTTTTAAGTAACAGTAAACACCACTTTACCTGGAAGAAAACACCGAAGAGTTCAGAGATACTTGCTTACTTTTCGGAGGATGTTTTGAGCCGGCGGTTACTCCTAAAGTTAAGATCGTCAGCGAACCACAAACCTCTGGCGGGAGTCTTTTCTGTCTTTTAATCTCATTAACATGAGCATTGCCGGTGCTTATTCGTGGGAGAAGAAAGACAGATAGAGAGAGAGAGAGACGCAAAGTGCACTTTATGTATGCTCAGGAGCAACCTCTTCCCTAGTTGTAATGTGTTCCTGGGCTGCTATTCGGTGCCCTGAATTTAAGCCTGCGATTCTCTGCACACCCGCCCAAAAGTCTCCGAAGACTGTTGGACTTACTTCCGAGCAGAATTGGGCTAGAGGAAGTGGTGTAGTGTAAGAAACGAAAAACTATACCTGAGAGATCTGAATTTAAGCTTTTCCCGTTCTCCGTCGGTTATGATATTTTGGTTTCCTTGGGATGGGTTAGGACTTCCCAGAAAACAAGCTAAGCCGCGGCCTGTTTAGCCTCGGATTTGTTCAGTTACACTCCTTTCCTTCCAAATCCTCCACTCCCACCTCAACCCCTTCGGTTCCATCGTAGCCGGTGTCAGAGTTGAGCTTTGGATCGCTCAGGGAATGGTCAATCCTTTTCTCTCCACCCCCTTGGGAGAGGCCATGGAGTCATCTCAAGGGAAAATCCCAGCCGGCGGCTTCGGCTGATCTGTGCCCATTTTTAAGCAAGAATTGATTTGCATGAAGGAAAGAGAATGAAAACACTGCCCCGATCCGATTTAGTCCCCTCCGCTCGTCTGTGAGCTTGGACGGCCCAGGTAATAAGTTCCCCTTTAAAAAAAAACCTTCTGTCTCTGAAAGGCAACAGCAGGAATCCAGGCCGGGGTTCGGGGCTGCCATAACCTCGCAGCAGAGAACAAGCGAGCAGGGATCCTTCTTGCCCTTCCAACCCTGCTCGGCCGCCGGCCGCCCCCGGAACCGAGGCCAGGCGCCTGCCCGGCCCGGGGGAAACCGGTGTCAGTCTAACTCAAACTAGTCCGAGAAGCTGGGGGAGGAGGAGGAGGAGAAGGAGGAGCGGGATGTGTGCGCGGCGGGCGTAAAAGGGCAGGTAGGTAGCCCAGCCCGTCACACAAAATAAGTGACAGCAAGATTTATGATCCCGATCCTCCTTTTGTTAAGGTGCGGGGAGCTGGATTTACAATCAGGGACAGGGACCTGTATTTTAATGTTAACGTTTTTTCTCCGTTCCTACAGAATTCGAAAAGAAACCGATTTTCTCTCCAACCTATTTGGGGAGGAAGGGGGATGAAACGGGTTTCACCAGCGTTTGATGGGACTCATCTCGTGTCGGGTGTGAGGATGGGGAATAGGACTTCCCAGAAGAGAATGAGTCAAGAAGAATTACCTGGTGTTTTTTTTTTCTTCAGGTGGATGGAAGTAGACGGAGAGAGAAAAGAATAGTGAAGAAGCACTCTCTCGCGCTCTGTGTGCAAATCTGTGTTAGAAGTACACCACGCGTGTAGACCTATAGTGCATTAAATTGTACCAGTTCACCAGCCGTTCGCAACCGCGGTTTCATCTTAGTGGTTTCCAGCTTGCTTTGAAGAGTGGGCTGTTTAAGACTTTTAGCGGCTTTTTAATACTCTGAAGGAACCAGATCCCATCTGATCTTGGAAGCTAAACAGGGTCAGCCCTGGTTAGTAGTTGAAGGGGAGACCGCCAACAAATACTAGGTGCTGTGGGCTGTATTTCAAAGAAAGGAACTGGCAAAGCTCCTTCTGACTTCTCCTTCCCTAAGAAATCCCTCAAATTCGTGGGGTCGCCAGAAGTCAAGAGGCGATTTGAAGGTGCAGGCGCCTACAGACACAAAATTTCCGCACTGGACTGTTATAGCGCTATGATGCCACTTTCAACATCCTATGGAATCCTGGGGTTTGCAGTTTAGGGAGGGACCGGCGGGCCCCTCCGTAAACTGCAAACTCCAGGATTCTATAGGATGTTGAAAGTGGAATCATAGCGCTATAACAGTCCGGTACAGAAACGGCCACACACACACACTGCCTCGAAAGGGCGCGCACGCTAACTCTACCAAAAAGGAAGGACGAGGAGCTTTCCTCGCCTTTCCTGCTTATTTCTTTGAAAGGCGGAAAGCAAATCGTGGGGAGCTCAGTCTCAAGTCTTTAAAAAAAACCCCAAAAACTGAGCGGTACCCTTTCCCCTCTTCCCTCCTGCCCGAAAGCTTCACAGCCCCGGGCCCTTCAGCCCAACAACTCCAAACGCCCTGATCTCGGCGGAACTTAATTTTTTTGGCCATTTCCACACTAGACTGTTATAGTGCTATTATTCCGCTTTCAACATCCTATGGAATCCTGGGGTCTCCAGTTTAAGGAGGGGCCTCTGAGGCCCCTCCCTAAAATGCAGACCCCCAGGATTCCATAGGATCTTGAAAGTGGAATAATAGCACTATAACAGTCTAGTGCGGAATTTTAGTTGTGGAGATTACGGTAGCGGGAGGACGCAATAAACTAACCCACTCCCTGGGGCTCGGCGTCCTGGAGTTTTGGTTTGTGCCAGAAAAGTGTACTTATAAAGGCCCCGATCTGCAAGGCTGTAGGTCCGAGTTGGATTCGAGGGAGAACCCTTAAAGTTGCCGTATTTCATTCCGCCCCCTCCCTCCGTGTGTGGGCGCTCGAGTATAAGCGCGTAAAGACAACCGCTACACATACTTTTGGCACAGAGGCCTGGTCGAGTCTCCAACCTAGAGTTTGTCAGGCGTATCCTAAGGACGCCGGCGCAGAAGCCGGGGGAGCTTGCTGGAAATTGGAGCCGGGCCTGTCAGGAACGCAGGCCTGAGAGTCCTCAGCCAGCTTGCCAGCCCCGGGCTACCTCCACGAGGCATGGGAGAAGGAGTCCCTCGGGGGGGGGGTCTTCCTGGGTCCCCGAAGGGCGAGCCCGGGAACTTCTTCCCGCCGAATTGCTGCTAACCTTGAGGGCGGCTTTCGTGAGCGAGGGGGAGAAGCAGCCACAGGCCTGACGACGCTGGGGGCGGCGGGGGGGCGCGTCTGTATCTGGGGTTGAGGCGCGCCTTTCGGCATCAGGCCAGGAGCCAAGGAGGCATCCCTGGACGGAAACTTTGGAGAGAGGGAGGCAGGCTTTGGGCAGGGGAAGGAGGGCAGGGATAATGGGAGAGAGGGCCGTTAGTCTCATCCGACTGTCTCCAGCGTTTCGTAGTGTAGCTTTGAAAGTCTTGTTTGAGTCCCATTTCCACACTAAACTGTTATAGCGTTATTATTCCACTTTCAACCTCCTATGGAATCCTGGAGTTTGCAGTTTAGGGAAGGGCCTCAAAAGCCCCTCCCTAAACTGCAAACCCCAGGATTCCATAGGATATTGAAAGTGGAATAATAACGCTATAACAGTCTAGTGTGGAAATACACGCAGGGCGTTTTTTCTTCATGCCCCTTAAGCGTGTGTATGAAGGGAAAAAAGCAATGGCCTTGTCCCGTCAGGAGCGTTTAAGGATAGTCACTCTAGGGTGAGATAGCCAAAGGAAGGAACTTGAAAAAGAGCTACACAGCCCAGCTGCGGGGTGTGGGTGTGTTTGAGGTCACCGCTGCGCCGCGCCATTTTTTGTGGCAGCCTCTGAGGCCCGCGGTGCCCTTCGGAAGCGATTAGGCCAGACGCTAGGCAGTCTCTCTCTCTCTATGTATGTATTTTAGGCCCGGTTTTATCTTTTGAACAAAACCGCAGTGCACCTGGATGGTCTGGAGGGCTGCAAAAAGGCCGGCCTCAGGGAAGGAAGGAAAAGAGAGTGCAAGAGAGGCGGGACGAACTGGAGAAATCTGGGAAGCTTGAGTCGTGGCTTTCTGGAATTTTTATCTCCACCCCGCCCCCGCCCTCTTTAGGGGCAAAGGGGGCGTCGTTTGAAATGGCTCAAACAAAGAAGGAAACATAAAAGGGGGCCCTGGTTGTGATTTCCGTCTGGGTTGAACAGGCCACAGGTGCCTATGAAGGCCAGACTTTCCCTCCATTCCGCTGGCTAAGGATGCAAGGCAAGGTTAAGCGTGAGGAGCAGAATTTCTTGCAGGAAAGTCAGAGGAGAGGGGAGTCAGGGCCGAGGTTTCTCTTACCATTCACACAGCTGCTTCTCTATCCTTGTTCAAAATTTAAAATCTCTTGGCAAAATAGTGCTCGCTAGTCCTTCTTACACGCATCGCATGAAAGTAAAGCCCATTTCAAGCAGTGGCTCATTTCCAAGAAATGGGGTTCTAATAGAAGGCATGCGACTTGCAAGTTTAAGGCTTAGCGACTGAAATAAAACCCCTTTGGGCATTTGTTTCTAAAAATGCATCTAGAGGGTTCCAGTAGCGAAACAGTAGCTGAACAAGGATGATGTTGGATGATGTTCAGCTTCGGAGTCGGCTGAACTCACCAGTCCACTTTTTAGAAACTTCACAGCTGGTGAGGAAAACGGCTGGATTTACTTCCAAGTAGGATTGGAAAGTGTAACCAGAGTATCGGGTGCTTAGCCTGCAGTTTGTCGGCTGGGTCACATATTTGTTGACACGCCCCCAAAATACTAACACCCCAAAATTGCCCCTCTGGCCCCGCTCCTTCATGTCTTTGAGATACGGGTAAGAGTGCATGCTCAAAACTTCATGCCAAGGACTGCGCATAGAAATAATCCGTTTGGGAAAGGACTATTTCCTCCACCTTTTTACTGCTGATCCAAATGGAGCCTCTTTATTTTGAAGGGACTTCAAAAGAAAAAGTGAATAATTAAACACGCGTCTCAGTTAAACCTTCCCTTTCCATCTACTCGAACGAAATTTCTCCTTCACTTCTACACACACACACATACACACACACCGCCAGTTTCGGAGGAAGGGTCATCCAGTACACTTTTACCATCTGAAAAATAATTTGGTGATGGAAACTAGATAACCAAAAAGAGGGACAGAAGATTCTTGTTTTAACGCCTCTGCTTTGGACAGAGATGAATGGGAGAGAAAGGAAAGTGTCCAAAGAAGTTGGTTATTTATTTATCTGGTTTTTTTTTTTAAAAAAAAATACAGTAACGTTGTATGTTATCAGATATGGGCGTTGTACAGTGAAACTTCCAAAGGACCTAGTTTCCATCATGTTGTGTGAGGCTACAGAACTATATTTCCAGATGGCTGGGGAAGGTACAGAGTCAGATGCCTTCCAACCCCTCCCCCCGTTTTTTTTTTTTAAAGTAATTATTTCCCTTTTTGAACAGAGACTGATCTGTTCTGGACAGAGAAAGCGGCCATTCCTCACTTGCAAAACCATCCTTCTGTGTATTCATGCAGAAGTCAGGTACCCTGGGTTAAACAGGACTAAATCTCGCCGCTGTACCCAGAGGCGTTGCGGCACCATCTTGTTCGACCGAGTTATTGTCGTCGTGTGCCAACCTCAAGGCGAACCTATCACGAGGTCTTCTTGGCAAGTACTGTACTCCGAAGGAAATCCCACTGAGTCCAGTGGAGAGTAAGGATGTTGGAGGTGGCGACATGTTGCTTCCAAATGGTATCAGCGCTTGTTGAGTCCTGGATTGCTGTCGAGACCCAATACTATCAGGCATGATTTTGTCACGGGTGTTCATGGATCTACCTGGTCTCGCAGCACCCTGGACGACAAAACTAGCAACAAAAACAGGCAGATCTCTGCAGGGCTTTGCCCGGTTGTGCTGCCCGTGAATGGATTTGTCTGAGGCCAAGGCCTGAAAGAAGCAAGATGGTTTGAGTATTGGACAAAGGCTCTGGGAGAAAGGGTTCGAATCCTCACTTAGTTATGGAAACCCACCGGGTGACCTAAGGCAGCTCACACTCTCTGGGCGCCTGGCTGGTTCGCCTGCCCACCGCTCCCCTGCAGAGCCTGTGGATGCGTGCAACCCGATCCTTCTTATATTGTTCCAAAATGCTCCTAACAGACCCCAACGGGGCGTACCCTCGAATAATTCCATATCTTGCAACCTGCCCGTGAATATTTTCAAAATCACACTCACTCAGAAGTTCTTTTTAATTTTTTCATTTGTTTTTAGGGAGCAGAGAAACTGTGCGTGTGATTGTTCAGACTATTCAACATTTCATCAAAGATTCTAAGATTCCCAGACGCTGAAAGTGTCATTCACCAAAGGAAAAATCAGAGAGAACGTCTAAGGCCAGAACGCAGAAGATGGAAAACGTGAAAAAGAATAAGAAAACCGGGTAGGCAAAGCAATGGACAAAGGGGAGCTCGGTGACGCCTCCTTTCCTTAGACCCGTCTTTAGCCATTGGCCTGGTAGGTATAATGGTGAGATAATCCATCTCCTATTGAAATCAAACGCAAAACTCTGGTTGATTTAAATAGAGCTGGATGGAGCTATTATCAGGGGAGTTCAACTGGTCACTGTGACAGCATGCGGAGAAGGCCTGAAAGAAGCAGAAAGATGGAAGACAAAGTTTCCGGGGTTTTTTTAATTTGGGGTGGGGAAAACCTTGGGGAAATTGGATTTAGAGCTTTTTTCATCAATGGATGAAGCAATTATTTATAAATTCTCTTTGGAGCGAGGTATGGCGGCGTGTTGTTATATTTTAGTTTTAGGAGATCTAGGGGGAAAAAAGTTCTTCCTTCCCTCACTCCAGGAGGATTCTAGGGTATATGTTAGGAAGTCTTCCTGTTAACGAAACCGAAAAATAATGACATCTATTGCCTGCACTAATCAAGAAAAGTTGCTGTGGCTTCCGTAGAGGGCAGACGGAAGTATCTAAGTTGAAGGCAAACCTTTCACTTTTTCTCCTGCAAGAAATTAACGCGAGTAGTCAAGAATCCTGTCCTCGCGCTAAAGTTAGCAGGGTCCTCTGAAACTGCCTTTTCGTACTGACTGTGAGGGTGGTCGGAATCGGGCAAACTAGGTCTTGGTTTGCACTCATAGTTTCAGCGCACACTTCTGGATTGATCGGGGAGTCTAATGGAAGTTCAGACAACCAGCGGAAGGACTGACTCCGGCCAACTAATCTGTAAAAGAAAGCTAATGAATAGGACATTATTTGTTTATTTTTTTATTTTTGTGAGGAAGGGCGTTTGGAACCACCGCATAGCGGTTTAAGTGTTGGACCTGGACACCAGGAGACCAGGGTGTAAATCCCCGCTCAGCCCTGGAAGCCCACTGGCTGTCCTTGGCCAAATCACGCTCTCTCGTCCTCAGAGGAAAACAAGGGCAACCCTCCCCCCGGACAAATCTTGCCCAGAAAGTCCCACGATGGGCTTGCCTCCGGGTCTCCGTAAGTTGGAAACAGCTTCAAGGCACACAACGATGCCTTCTAGTCTCCCTGGCACCTGCCACCCCATCGCATTCCGGGCCTTCCCCCCGCCACCCCCAGTTTAGTTGTTTCTCTGGTGCGTTTCGTTCAGCCCACCTAGAGGGCGCCCAGTTGCCGAAGGCCAGACGAGGTCTCGCCCTAAGACCTCGGCGAAAGCGAACCACTGTCCACGGGAGGAAGCCTGGTGGCGGGCTTTTTGGCAGGCAGCCGAGCGCGCGCTTTGCTGGGGGGGTTGCCGCGAGCCCCCTCCGCCGGGTTGGGCTCCTCCACCACCTTCGCTGCGGGATCACGTGGCCAGCCTTGGACTGAAGCCACCTGAGCTGTCAGAGCCTCGTCAGCGAGGGACTCTCCTCGCCTGGCTTCAGCAGACAACCTGCCAGGCATAGAGGGCTCATTATTTTTTAAAAAGGGAATTCTCCTTGCAGAGGCTCCCAAGGGCTGCTCCCTGGTCTGCAGGAGACGTGGGCGTGTGCGGAGGGAGCGTCCTCAAGGGAAGACGTGCTACCATCGCCCTTCATACGCAGGGCCAGCTTGGAAATAATCCCAGCAGAGAGCGCCCGGAAAAAAGTGGCATCCGAGTTCTGAACACGTGGCTTTAATCCCATCTCTCTCTCTCTCACTCACACACACACACACCCTCCAAATTCTCAGTTGAATTGACTCAGTGTGTGAATTCTGTCAAATCCAGGAAGGCCTTGTGAACACACCTTTAGGTCATACTAGGCTCGCTGAATTGGTAGGAATTATTCCCAGGTAAATTTGCCTGGGGTTTGCAGCCTTTCTTGATCTCCCTGGGAAGGACCGGCTCAGGAGGGGAGGTGTGCAACTTCGTTTAAAGGGGCCAAACCACCCTAGGATCCCTTAGTCCCCGTTCCTCTCTCTGCTGTCTGCTTTCCGTCTTCGACAGAGTTGCTTGACCTATCCTGCCTTTCTCTGTAAAGAAAGAATTTAAGGGGAAAACCCCAAAGAAAGAAGGGCTTGGGTGGGAGATATCTAAGTTTTACCTGAGAGCTATAAGAGACCCCCTCCTCCTCTACCTCCCAATACAAATGATTTCCCAACTGCTGTGGGAGATGGCCCACCATCCTCTGAAACAGGGGAGCAGAAATGGAAGACTAAACCTCCAAGGTACGCGACTTTCAGCCCGAGAAGATACTCCTTCCCTACCGAGAGATGCAGAGATCCAGGCCGAGCACGCACATCTGTGTTCTTAAGGTCAGGTTTTCCAGTTCTGAAAGGTTTACAAATGCGGGCACTCCAGACGACTAACAAGGAAACACTATCGGGCCCTGTTAGCCTTGTGTGTGTACGCGCCTTCAGGTTGCCTGTGGATTTACGGCAACCCCATGAATTTCTTAGTTTTCATAGACAAGGAAAACTCAGAGGTGGTCTTACTAGGTCTTTCCTCTAAAATATAGCCTAGGGCACTGCTATTCGTTGGCGGCCTTCCATCCAAATACTAACCAGGGCCCAGCCTGTTTAGCTTCCAAAATGAGAAGGGATCTGGTGCCGTGTCCATGTTAAATCAGAGGCTGGAAAAAGCTTACTTTTCCGACAACACCTCTCAAAATCCCACAATCTGGTTTGGGGACTGCAACGTGGGCCGTCCTGGTTGGAGGATTCTGTGAATTTTAGCGGGGGGAAAAACAACTGTTCCAAACTCTGAGGTTCTTTGTAGGAGGTGATTTGTTTGGTTACAAACAGCGGCACCTCCCTTAGATCGACCAAATAGACTCAAGGTTGTCGGCTGCACAAGGTTCTGCTTCCGTGTGTACGAGAGACTGGCCTAAATCCTGCTGTTAGTCCTGTCTAGAGGAGCCCACTGCATCAGTGACATTAACCCACCATTCAGCAATTGATCGAATGGGTCTAGTCTAGTCGGGACTAACCAGCAAACCAATACTTGACTTTCACCACACGCCAATCGCTCAGTTTTGTTGTTCTGGGTTAGATCCAGCTTTTTTGAAACTAGTGGGATTTGGCGTTAGTCAGGGCTCAAGCAAGTCTCTTTTTGTTTCAGTGCAATCGTATAGGTCCGTTTTTAGGCATGGATAGTGGGTAATCCTGCTCAGGTATATTCAGAGGAAAGTCTCGTAGAATCTGGTGGGGCTTTCTCCCAGGAAAGTGAGTCGTTTAGCCTAAGGGTAGATCCAGTCTAGTTAGGGATCAAGTCTCCAAATCAACCACATCTCTTTCTTTCCCAAATACTTTCCAGAACTGTTGTTCCCTCTGAGCAGAGTAAACTGTGGTACTCCTCCACCAAAGCTGAATCTATAAAACATATACTGCCCTTTGAGGTAGTGTAAGTGGAAGACGTAACTCGTTCACTCTTTCTTTCGTTTTTTGGGGGGCTCTGGCGACTAACCTCAGCTGCCTTTGGGGACCTGGTCTCTTGTTGCTAAGCCCCCTAAGCTGAAAGAGATATCAGCAAAAGAGGAAGACCTGACCAGGCTTGAAACTGGCAAATTAGAGCTGAGAAAGGCAACTGTCGAAGCTTAGTATGGGGTGGATCCCGAATTTGGCAACCAGGAATCAAAAAAATCAACCCACCCAGGACGGGAAATGTGTCGTGGAAAGAACTAGACAGCTCCTGTGCTCTTTACTTATACAGCCAGCCTCGGCTCAGCACGTAGAAAAGTAAGTCTGAGGAAGGCGTCCCTTTTCACGGTCTGCGCTGGCACCTGCCCACAGTTTTTTGCAGGTAAACTGCTAAAGATCTACCTGTAGAAGCATGCCTCTAATCTCCCTGCTGTATCGAAGCCAGGCACGTATCAAAGACAGCCTCCCAGTAAATCTCTCAGTATACCAGCAAAAATTTCTTTTCAGCTTCCCATTTTAAAAAAATATATGAGAGGGACAAATGAATGAAGCTAATGTTCCAGGCCCACACACCCTAAAGCTGCCCCCGAGTGGCAAAAACATATAATTGGCTTCGAAGCGGGTGCTGGTGGTATTGCCTTCAAATCTTTCCAACTGATAGCGACCCTAAGGAGAACCTATCACTGGGTTTTCTTGCAAGATTTGTTCAGGACGGGTTTGCCTTTGCCTTCCCTTAAGGCTGAGAGAGTGTGATTTGCCCACGGTCACTCAGTGAGTTTCCATGGCTCATTAGGGATTCAGACCTGGTGTCCTGAAGTCCCAGTGCAACAATACACCACAATAGCTACCTTTATCCCCCCCACCCCGCAAAACTTCACACTGTTCAGTCCTGTATATTCTTCCTCAGAGGTAAAGTCGCAGTGAGTTCAGTGGACTGTGGACCATGCAGGCACCTTGCACAGTTGCACTGGGAGCCTGTGCCCAGGTCGATCCAGAGGGAAGCCTCAACGGCACCCGCGGAGGTATATATAGGATTGTACTCCTCATTCCTGTTATGAAAAAAACTGAGGGTGGAGGAAGGGAGCTTTGAGAGGCACCTGAAAGAGGAGGAGGTATATGTATGCATTAATTGGCTGCCTTTTATTCGGTACCCCCCTCACTTCACCCCGCGCAATACTCAGATATTTCATAGGGGGAAGCTTAGACCCCATAGATAGTCCCACAAGATCCCCTGTGGCGCTGTGTGTGTGAGAGAGAGAAAGAGAGGATATTTTTTGTCCTCTGTTGCCCGCAAGCAGCTTGGCTTTGGAGTAGCTAGGGCCACAGAGAGCATAGGGATCAGTCTGTAACTGCGAGCCAGTGGACAGAGGTGGAGGCTTGACCGTGGGGGAGCCGGGGAGCCCACAGAAACTCACCCTGTACACTTCGGCGTCACTACCCACCTCCAGGATCTGCCGACTCATCCAGAAAGCAGATCCAAGAACCAGAACTGGGCCGCACACACTGGTAAGATTACATAGGATCGCAGCCTTTCCGCGGTGACTCTCCCCCGAAACCTTGGCTGCCTGTTGAGTCCTACGAAAGGAGAAGTTAGGAAAGCGCCCCTCCCGCCAGGTTATAAGTCCTTTCTGATTTTCTGGAAACAATCTCAAAACCGATACACA
Source organism: Ctenosaura bakeri (assembly GCA_948474755.1). Classification (NCBI taxonomy): domain Eukaryota; kingdom Metazoa; phylum Chordata; class Lepidosauria; order Squamata; family Iguanidae; genus Ctenosaura; species Ctenosaura bakeri. The sequence continues at coordinate 23,974 of CAOLHI010004649.1, read as the reverse complement.
TTTCTTTGAGCCTGAAGTATTCTATAAGAGGGAGGAAAAGCCTTTAAACTCGCGTTTGTACAATCCCGATCCTGAGCACCGCTGGAGGGAGGACATTCTTTTGAAACCAGCCCTACTTGGACTCCTGTGTGTTTGAAAATGCGGTGCTAGGCAAAGAATCTCTCTCTCCTTCGGTATATTTCGACAGTAATCTTGGCATTGACTTCAGTGGGGGAGGGTTTTATACCTCGCAAGTCTGATCCTCCAGGACTCTGCCCTGCGCAAAACTGGCCGAAGTGGAAGCGGAGCTGGGAGCATGGAAGGCTTGCGCAGAAACACCTCTCACCTCATTTGGGAGAGATTGGCCTTGGTTCCTAGCGGGTGTTTGTGTGCGTGTCAGGGGAGACTTTGACCCATTTCTATGAAAGTACCTTGGCTTGGCTTCCCCAGCCGGTCTAAAGTGAAAAGCCCCTTGGCTTGATGCGGCTGAAACTTTTTGCAAGTTATTCCTTTTCCTTCCACACTTCGGCCTCCCCCCGCCCTCTTTCTCGATGAAGCGTGCAGCTCCTGAGCAAACACTCCTCTGTTTTCTCCTCTGAGTTGGAGGACGGAGGTCTGTCCCACCGCTGGCACAAGAGCCTCAACCCCCGCCAGCATTTCCAAAACGAACAACAAAAAGGTTACTGTCCATAAAACGTGCTCCCAGCCCAAGAGCCTCAAGTTGTTTGAACGTCGGTTTGGGGCACGTAAATATAGCAGCCTTGCGGTTCTCTCCTTCGTCTCCCCTCCTTTAAAACTATTCAGTTTCATTTGGGAAGGTTAGCCCTAGACACGACCTACAAGAATAATAATTTTTAAAATACTTTAGTTTGTTTTTTTAAAAATCCCGCCCCACTCCCCACAACACTCTGGCACAGTTCTGCATTATCCCAAATATCTGATTCATAATTGACAAAAATAACACTCTCCCGGGTGGCGTGTCGCTTCCTTCAGCTCTTTCGCCTCGCTACACCGCTTATCCCACCGTCACCCTCTCTCAACCTCCCTTCCAAACTTCTAGAGAGAGATTAACCCTGCCGATGAACTTTGGCTAGACCTTCCCCGCACAGGTCGAGACAGCCTGGGGAGCCCCGGACGACAGAGAGGCAGGGGTTCCTCCAGGTGAACGAAAAGAGACCACCGAGGGGGCCGGGAGCTCTTGAGGGAGCGAGGGAGGTTAAGCAGCTGGCTGCCCAGCTCGGTTGCGCTCTCTCAAGTTCTGCGGCTGAGTGAAATACCTTTTTCAAGCGAGCCAAGGAAATCGCGATTGGAAGCCGCCCCAACCGGGAAGGGAGAGGTGAAGACAGGGGTGGGAACCTTGAGGGCCGGAAATGGACCGGAACAGTTCTATGAGGAGCAAATAACTTCTTTGCTTTCCCCGTATTTCGCGCCCTACAGGCCTGTATGGATCGGGCAGGTGCAACGTCTGCAGGCACCCTTTAGGAAAAACGCCTCCCCCTCTGGCCCCCAGACGACAGTCCGGACCACAGGCTAGCTGCTTACATTTGAGAAACTTCTGATAGAGTGAGGATCACTGCCCCAGTCTTCTGCAATATACTACCAGCTCGTTTTCCATTCCAGAAGTCGCTTCTGCCTCAGCTATTATCTATCCACCTGTCTATTCACACATCTATCCATCCACTCAACTATCTCCAAAACGACTTACGCAAAGGTTTGCTAGAAGAGAGAGCCAGCTTGGTATTATGGTTGGAGTGTTGGACGAGGACCCCGGGAGTCCAGGGTTCGAATTTGCGCTCGGCTATGGAAACTCACTGGTGACCTTGGGCAAGCCACGCTCTCAGCCTCAGAGGAAGGCAAAGGCAATCCCCCTCTGAACAAACCTTACCAAGACCCCCTCCCAAATAGGGTCGCCTTAAGGCCGCCACAATCGCCACATTGACCCCTCCCCCAAAAAAAGTCAGAAATGACTTGAAAGTGGACAGCAACAATTTGCTAGACGAACTAGGTTCCCACCCCACGTACCCTGGCAAAGTCCTGCTGATTTCAGCGGGCCTTCTCTTAGGCACGCATAAAGGGGGGCTGTAAGTTTCCATCAGCTCTGAGCCTGAGATTTCAAACTTCATCGACAGAAAATTAGGATAAGGAGAAGAGGTTTCCACTTCAGATCTAGAATCTCTAAAGCGGGATTCTCGACACCCACTTATCCCTCTTAATGATTTATATTACGAATTATTCCAAGCATTTAGGATCGTTGTGTTAGATATCTGGTACACTTGCTTGAGACTCCTCTGGAGTAATTCCACTGTCTCAAAATTGGAGTTAAAAGGAGGTTAAAATGACATTTTTTTAAATGAAAGTACTCCAAATTTCCTACACATTATATCTGTTTTCTCCTAAACCAATCATCTTTCCTTTCAATAAAATTAGTTCGACTGCAGGAAATAACAGTGCGAATTTTGTGTGTGTACCTCAGTTTCAATAGTTCTGATGCAATCCTAGATTATATCAACTTTCCTCTTTTCTCATGTAAGCCAATGCAAGAAGAAAGTTTACCTTGCGGCCTATTGCGGGCCGTCCTTTCGACTGTATAAACTCATGAGGCACCGAGTAGCAGTTCATAATATGAAGAGAGTAAAAGAGAGTAAAAATAAAATAACATTGAGCTAGATGTAGGTTAGTTACCTGTGGAAATATTCAAGTTCTTTGCTCGGGACTGACTGCGGATGACATGTTTCCTCTGTTGTAGGCATGCACGCTGGCAATAAAAAGTTGCGAATTATATATCTAAAGGGCAGAAAAAATAAAACCCAGAGCTTTTGAACAACAGTATAAATGCGATAGGGCTGAAATAACCTAAAGGCACCAAATCTATCTTGGAACCTAAGGGTCAGTCGTGGTTACTACTTGGATAAGAGACTGCCAACGAATATCACCAGGTGCTGTGGGCTATATTTCAGAGGAGGGATCTGGCAAAACCACCTCTGAGTATTCCTTGCTCGTGAAATTCATGGGGTCGCCATAGGTCGACAGGGGACTCGAAGACTCACAGACACATAAATGCAGTATAGATGGAAAGAGAAACCTAAGGCTCAACTCTGCACGGGGGGGGGGGATCTAGAACAAAACATGTCCCTTCAAGTCGCTTGTCGATTTATGGCGACCCCATGGATTTCATGGGGTTTCTCTTGGGTGAACCTTGTAAATCTTGAGTACAGAGTTGAGGGAGTGGGAGATCACATTGGATCCCTACTGGTTCTGTGGTCGCAAAAGTCTGCAAGATTTTCGCCTCATCCACATAGCTATATTCAACTGTTTGAACCCTGTGTCTCCTAATATTACTCTGCTTTCTGAAGCTAGGGAGAGAGAAATGTGGGAGTGAGGTCAAGGAAGGGAGGCAGAATATTTGCCCCTTAAAAAAAAAGTTTATAGATTTCATTTATCGGAGCCGTCACGACCCAGTGCCATTCAACAAATGGAGTGAGCCAAGCACGTTACAGAGCAACCCTCCTTGTGCGTTTACTCAGAAGTAAGTCTCTCGGAGTTTAGTGAGGCTTACTCTCAGGAAAGAGGGTCAGTGAGTACCACCTTAAGCCCAAATACCATCCTGCCCCTCAGCTATAGCTTTTTAAGGCATATCCAGTACACGCACACACCTTATTACAAGCCATTCCAATCTGTAATTAAATTGTGGGGCCCTCTTGTATTCTCCGATGGCTTTTACAGAAGTTGCAGTGATCCAAAGTCAGGTTGCTGTGTCAGAGTGGCTCTTTTATTAATGAGAATACAAAGAGAAAAAAAACCTTGCATATTCTTAGCCCTGCTTCAATTTAGTTGCTAAGCAACCCGCTTATGGTAATTCATCCGCGAAATTTAAATCTTTGAGAAAGGATCCTGCATTTGGCTGAATGGCCGCCACGAGAAGAAAAACAATACCCAAACCAAAACAAAGCACGCACGCAGGCACTCACGCACACACACGCACGCACACACAATACTCCACCCCAAGTCGTGTGATAGAAAGACCAGCAGAGGATGGTGAAAAAGAACCCTCTGGGTCATCATCGTCTTTTCCCCAGAAAACCCCCAGCCTCACAAGCTCAATTTCTCTCAGAAGAATCCCGTTCCTCCTCCCCACCGAGGAAAAAGGGAGCTTTCCTTCGACTCCAGCCCCTCAGCAGGCCCAGGGAGGAAGGCCAGCCTGCCTCCAGGCCGTAGCCCCACGAGCATCGCCTCGCCTGCCCTGTCCTGTCCTCTCCATCCATCCTTCCACCCATCCACCCGTCGCTTGCGGTCCCTTCCTCCTCCGCTCCTCCTCCCGCTCCGTGCGCGCCAAGGCCCATTACATCTTCAAACAGCCCCATTCATCCACCTGATCTTAGCCACCCATTACTCAAACAGCGGAGGGGAGTCCCCGTCGCCGCTCCTCCATTCCTCTCTCCTTCCCTTCCTCTCTCTTTCTCTCGGGTATGTCCACAGAACTATCTAACACCCACATCGGAAGATCTTGCGGGGGAGCTCGCCTAAATCTGCGAGCCCAGGGCGTCGCACCCACAATAAGCCCTGTGAAAAAGAAGAAGGAGAGAAGGATCAAGTGAAAGGGTGCAAAGAGAGAGGCAACTTTAAATCCCGTGACCCTGGGCGGTTAATCCAGATTAAGCCCTACTGTGGGTCCGACTCACAAACGCAACATGATCTGGAGACTCAAGCAGGACAGGCACGAAACCTGGCACTGAAAGTGTCCTGGCCTTCAAGTTCTCAACAGGCTGCAGGGCCCACAGGGTGGTCAGAAGCCTATTGCAACATCTCTCACAAAGCCATCCTGTATCTTTCTTTCCTTAGGGCTCATTCCTTGGTAAACTGGCATTTGACTTCGCTTGCAAACCACCGTATACCTTGAACTGAGTCCTATTAAAGCAGACTGCTATCGTTGTAGCTTCAAGAGGACTGCCTGGGTTTAGACTAAATATGACCGTCTCGCCTCAACTGGTATGGGGATTGATTCTTAATTAATCACTCATAGGCCGCCTGTAAACATACTTAATAGAGAGTAAATCCCATAGAATTGAGAGGAGTTTGCTTCCGATGAAGGGTTCTGTTTTGTTTAAATTGGGGGAATCTACTCATAGCTCGACGGGTTTTTTTCCCGGTATCTAGCAAGGAAAATAAAGAAGCTAAATGGGGATGGGGGAGACACTTTGAAAACCAGCAGCAAGGCGAGTCCTGATTTCCTTTCCACTGCAATCCTATTTATTTCCACTCCACAGGTCTCGCGTTTCTGGGCATGCATGGATGCCTCTAGTCACAATGTTCAGTCTCCCAAGTCCCCGGATGAGTGGACTTCTGAAAATCTTAGAGGGCGAGTGACGTCACCCCCGGAAGGTCCATCCGGAAAAGGTGCAGTCAGCAGGCTCGGCGCAGGTCGAGGGGACCGGCAGGGGCTGCCTTTGCCCTCGGGGCCCGCGGAGGACGCGCGAGTGGCGGGTCCGAAGTCCCATCTCCGGCTGCCCCGAAGGCTTTTGTTGTTGCCAGGAAAGGCCACTGGGATTCAGGCTGGGACCCTTGGGGATGAAAGGTCCAGCGAAGGCACTAGGCCTGGCTTCTGGGTGAGCCCACAGGTAACAGGCGAATCCCCTCTCTCCCGCCATCTTCCATCAAACCTCCACCTGCCCACGGCTGTTGGGAAGCCTTGGCACGGAGCCGAGAATTGTCTGCTCTGGAGGTCTCCCCCGCTCTCACCCCACACCCGCACCCGTGGAGCAGTCGTTAACCTGGCAGGCAAGGGAGTGGAGGGGTCACCTTTTCGGTCAAGCAGTCAGAGGACGACGGGCTGGTTGAAGGCCTGTCTGTCAGCTGTCACCAGATCTCTTGGCAGCAGCTGAGGTATCATCACTACTAATACCACGACGACCACCAATACCACTGCTATCGGAACGATAACGTTACTGGAAAACGTGCACCCATTTCAACCTTCCCTGCACTATCTCGTACTAGCCGCCCTCTCCTTTTAGCCTTCCCCTTTGTCGCCATAAACCAATTTTCTTGGAACAGCCACAGACCTGGACTCACGAAATTTAGTCCCTATCTTAAATCATTAATTCTGAGCCTGCAGCCAGGGCCAATACTTGTTGCATCCGTTTTAGAATTTGATTAATCGCCCTGGAACTGAAATCATGCAAACTCAACCACACGCCGCCAAAAAGGAGGTCCCGGTTTTATCTCCAAGAGCTGGCAGTCACAGATTTATTTTTCCTCTATTTATATGCAAATATTGTCCACGTCTTAATAGGTAGATATGTATAATATATATCTACAAAAATATAGGAGTGTCATCTTGACTTTCGTTTGAAGAGGTTGATCATTTATTACAAAAATAAACGAATAAATACAACAATATATTGTTGTTTTCGACAGGATAAATATTTTACAAATATATAATCTTTTTTCAAAAAACCCCCAGAGGTTAAGTGTTAAAAGTACGGAAAACATGATACGCATTGATAAAATTATCAACAATATATACTGCATTTCTTATCAGAGCCGATGGTTCCCTAAAGATTCAGCTCAAAATCATCCTTACAAAACAAGTTTCAGTCACTGCAATATGCAAACGCCAGTTGCTTCATTGAAAGAAAAAGGAAAGGAAAGAGAAGGAGGAAACTGTTGTGATTTACAGACAGGTTGGAGATTTTTGCTTAAATTCTAAAAACTGAGTGCCAGGAACACTCAGGTGATCATTTAAAATCTACTTGGCAAATTATTTAACGGCTGGAATTTGGATGAGGTTGTGATGAAAACTTAGCTAGGCAACAGGAGTGGGTGAGGAGAGGACTTAGAAAAAGACTGGAAAAATGGAGAGGGAAGGATGAAAAGTAATTAAATATCATAAAAACTCGGAATGGTTAAAGACATATCTCTGTACAAATATTTTCTCTTGCCTTCTCCATTTTCAGGTAGAAAGGAATATGGGGGAAATGATCCACAATGCAATCCTAAACACCTGTCTTAGAAGTAGGTCCCACTATGCTCAGTGAGGCTTACTTCCAGGTAAGTGTGTACAGAGTTGCGCCTCACATTACCAATCACAGGACACGGAATTTTTACTTGATCATAATGCTCAGGGTCATTAAGAAATCTGGTGATACAGAATACTACTTTCCTTATTTACATACTATAACAACATAGACCTCAAACCAGGTTTCTCATCTATGCACATTTTGGAAACGGGTTAACAGGGACTTGCAACTCTGAAACACCTACCTTTATACCAGAGGACTGGGCAGTTTGGAGAAGGGATTGGATTGGAGACAGTCACCAGGATAGGTTCACCTTTGTGCACCAGAAGGGCACAAAAGTGGGAATATTTTGCAAGTTCTTTCTCCCAAAAAGTAACCTCTCAAAGGTTACCCTCTGAACAAACAGAACAAAACAAAAAGAGTTTGAGGATGGCTGGTGGGTCTCTGTTGTCACCCACATCCAATAATCAAATAACAATTAAAGCAAGCAAACAGACCTTCTATTTCTGAAAGCGGGCATGAAACTCACCTCATCCCCTCTTCTCAGCCCTCCCTTTAGGGGGAAAAATAACATTCTATCCCACGTGCTAGGAGTAGCCACTAAATAAGAGGCAACTTTGTGGCCTGGACACTGGAAAGCCTTTTTTCTTACTTCCTTTCCATGCAATAACAATTGTTGGAGTCCTAGCTTTTTCTTTTTTCTCTTTTCCTTTCTGCTTGGAAAGTCGTGGTCCTTTCCCCCTGAAACAGCTAAAGGAAAAGAAATACTACCTTCCCCTCCCCTCAACACCTTCTCCCATCCCTCCCTTTTTGGATGCTGCCTATCAACAAACGGTGGCATTTGGTACTTTCGTTTGGAGAAACGAGGGTTTCCTTGTTTTAAACCACTCATTACCACACCGCATCAAGGAAAAGAAATCTTACATTCATCACTATTATCAGATTCACCGGCTCCCCCTTCCACAGAGAGGGTTGTTGGACTTCCTTTTCTATCTGGATACAACAACATTGCAAAGGTGGCTTTATAATCCCGTTTCTGTACATTCCCACGATCACTACTACAACAAACAGTTATGGGAGCCTACTTCTCTTAGGCAGTGAGCCCACCAACATCCATAATATCACCAACGCTCACATTTGCTTTAAAAAGCAGGGAGAAAAAACATTTAAAGATCTGCACCCATTTCATACACCACACACCTACAAACAACACAACAGCAGTAAACTACCAGAAGCCTGGGCTAAAGCTGGAAATTCTTTCACCTCATAATACATAAAGACCTTCGAAGCACGGTTTCTGAAATCACAGGCAAATTAAATAATTAAAACAAGTTATACCCATCAAACCTATCAAAACAACCTATTGTCTTAAAAACAGAATCGTATGCATTCTATTTTGGAAAGGGACAGTCTCGCCGGGTGGGGGGAAGAAAAGGAAAGATGATAGCTTATCACCTGGAAGGCAATTATGGTGCTAAAGGTGAATCTTAAAAAGGGAATCCTAGTTTGGCTTTCGGTTCTAAAACCTTGCTTTATCATCCCATTATATAGGCCAGTAGATTGTGGAACTGCGTATGGATTCTAAGGAGTAGACCTACTTCTAAATAGCTAAGCTTAACACATCAGAATACCACAAATAGGCCACAGAAAGCAGCTTTCTTCTATCTTTGATCCCGTCATTGAGAAGGTTTCCAGGATTTTCTTAAGAAAACTTACTCGACACCATTTTTTTATGCATCAGACAAAGACTATTTCATTCTAACAAATTTATTTTTCTCAATCAGCTCTTACGGAATCACTACTCAAATTAAATTACAATCAAATTATCACATCAAAAGATACCCTTATTACCTAATAGCTGTCCGTTTTTTTTTTTTTCATTTCATTTTTTAAATTTGTGCTCGTCTGAAAAAAACACGTAATACAAGATCTGGGGAAAAAATAAATTACCGTTTTGCAGCAGTTCATAAGTATTCTGAATAAAATATTAAAAGAAGTCATTTAATGAAAATATAAAGCAAATTTTTTTTAGATCAACAACGGATCTAAACATTTCTCTATTGCCGTTCTTTTTTTTCTTTTTGTTTTGTTTGTCGAAAAGTTCTGTTTATTAAAACCTACCAAAAACACTGCGAGGAAATGGCAGTATTATATAATCACCTCCACAGCACCCATTCAATCAAGTTGGCAACGGATTTAGGAGAGAAGTTCAGATAAGTGCAGCTGTAGATGCCCAGTCCTTTTAAAATTCCTTTATCTGAATTAGTCCAGAAATAAAAAATAAAAAAATAATAAAAATATTAGCAGTGAACTTCTTTTTTTAAAATTAATCTTCCAGGATGATTGGCAGCCTTCAGGAGCATAACTTTGACAGCCCTGAATTATTCTCTTTATGTCGCTGTTTCCCCTTAATTCATGTAAAATCCTACAGGGCTCCAGCTTTAAAGAACAACAACCTCCCTTTGCTTTCCCCCCTCCCCTCCCTGACTCGCTCCCTCCCCCCTTTTTTTTCAGGGTCAGCTTTCCATTTCAGGATTTTCTTTCTTTCTTTCTCTTTTTCTTCCCTCTCCTCCTCCTCCCTCCACTCTCCCTTTCTTCTGATTTATGATAAATTTGCTTTTCTACCCCGGCTGCTTGTTTTGTTTTTCAGTGCTGCGTGCGTTATTTCCCCTTTCTCCCCTACCTTGCGAAAGTCGAGCCCCTTCCTTTGGGCAGAATACTGCTTCTTGTTGTTGTTGCTGTTTGTTTTCCAAAGTAGAGTCTCCCGCTTTCCACCAAAATAATGCAGTTTGGCCGAGAAAAACAATAACTAAAGTTGGGGAAAGGAGCGAGTGTATTAAAGTAGTGATCTGGCTCCCACCTTCCTCCTTCCCTCTTTGACCATTAAGGGTTGGGGGGAGACAAGTGTGTCGGTGCGTGCGTGTGGGAGACGTGGGATAATGAGACAGAAACCTTTCTAGGAATTTATAGGGCAATCCTTTAAAACAGCTTATGGGCGGCGGGGGTGGGTGGGTAGGTCGGTCTGAGGCTAGTGTAGAACAAACGGAGCGGGGACAGAGAGAGACACAGAGAGAGACAGAGAGAGAGAGAAGCGGAAACCTAGCTGCTCTTTTATGGCTGGAACAATAATAACAGGGCATAAACTGAGATTCTGTATTGCTTTGTTAGGCTGTTACAAGAGGGAGCATCTATCATTTGCGTGTGTGCATGTATTTGGGTTTCCACCACGCTCTCCTCCTGGCCATTGTAAGGCAGAGTGTCTATCCCTGGACTGGGCAACTCCGGTTCTTCCAGACCTGTGGGTGCGCGCGCGCGAGCGCGCGCGCGTGTCTCAAGGGGTGGGAGTGAGAAAGCGAGTGCAGGTTTGGCCCGGAGGAGTTTGTCGTTGTGTGGTGTGTTTGCTCCCCTTCTTCTCTCTTTCCCTCACTCTGACCGCCCAACCACCGCTTTCTTCTTCTCTCTCTCTCTCTCCCTCTCTCCTCCTCCTCCTCCTCTCCCTTCTTCTCTAATAATTTTCCTCACTGTTGTGCCGGTGGCTGTCTATCTGTCTGTCTGTTCACTGCACGCTCCCCTGGAGTCCGTGGTGGGGAGGCGGCGTGTCGGAGTTCACGTTGCCGACCTGGGAGTAGACATCGTCGGGCGTCTGCTGCTGGATTCCCGGGGGGGTCATCCGTTTCTCTTTCTGCCTCCGATTGCAAAACCAAACCCTGACCACCTCTTTTTCCAGCTGCAGGCTGTCCGCTAGGTTCGTAATCTCCTGGGCGGAGGGCTTGGGGCATTTCAGAAAGTGGCTCTCCAAGGCCCCCTTGACACTCACCTCGATGGAGGTCCGCTTCTTCCTCTTTCGGCCTTGCGCCGCGATCTTGTCGATGCTGGTGGGGCTGCCCGTGGACGAGTCGGCTTCCTCCAGCCACTTGTTCAACAAGGGTTTGAGCTTGCACATGTTCTTGAAGCTCAGCTGCAGAGCCTCGAACCGGCAGATGGTGGTCTGCGAGAAGACGTTGCCGTACAAAGTGCCCAGCGCCAAGCCCACGTCGGCCTGCGTGAACCCCAGCTTGATCCGGCGCTGCTTGAACTGCTTGGCGAACTGCTCCAGGTCGTCCGAGGTCGGCGTGTCCTCGTCCGAGTGCGGGTCGTGGCTGTTGAGGCCGCCGCCGCCGCCCCCGCCGCCGCCTCCGCCGCCTCCGCCGTGGTGCTGGTGAGGATGCGGGTGGTGGTGGTGGTGATGGTGGTGGCCTGGGTGGTCGCCCAGCTCCGGCGTGTCGCCCCTCACCAAGCCCGGGTGGACGAGGCTCTGGCTGCCCGGCGGGGGGCTCAGCATGCCGTTGACCGTGAAGCCGCCGGGCTGCGAGTAGATGAGCGGCTGCTGCTGCTGCTGGCTGGCCATGGAAGGCAAGTGGGCGGCCGTGGTGGCCCCCCAGTGGCCCTGGTGCGGGGGGCCCAGGTGCGGCGGCGGCGGCGGCGGCGGCGGCCTGTGGTGCAGCGCGGCCCCCGAGTGCAGGTCGTCCCGCCCGCCGCCGCCCTTCACGTCGGGCGGCTGCTGCTGCTGCTGCTGTTGCTGCTGCTGCTGTTGTTGCTGCTGCTGCGGGCTGCCCGTCATGCCCACCGGGCTGCTGGACCAGGGCGAGCCGGCTTCCACGGCGGCGGCGGCGGCGGCCGCGGCGGCGGCGGCGGCGTGGGGCAGGGCGGTCACCCACTGGTGGGCATGGCTCAGCATATGGCCGCCGTTGCTGGCCGCCATGGCGCCCTGCATGAAGTCACTCTGGACCATCTTCACCGAGGAGGGGTCGCCCCGGTAGCCGCCGCCGCCGCCTCCTCCTCCGCCGCCGCCGCCGCCGGACACCGAGGTGACGGCCACGCTGCCCGGCTGCATCCCCCCGCCGGCGTCCGAGTGGACGATGGAGCCCGCCGACAGGATGCTGTTGCTGGGCAGGTAGGGGTTAGACGCCGCCGTGGCCATCGTCGCCGTCGCCGCCGCCGCCGCTGCTTGCCTGCCGGCTCCCCCTCCACCTCGCACTCCAGCCTCCGCCGCCCAGTAGTGTGTGAGGAGAATCCTCGCCCGCCCGCCCGCCAGCCAGCCTCGGCCGGCCGGCGGCACCAGCACCACCGAGGCGGCGGCGGCGGAGGCAGGGAGCTCTCTGCGCCGAGCGCCCTCCCGGCGGGTCCCCTCCTCTCCCGGCGCGGGGAGCGGGGACGAGGGCGGGCGAAGGAACCGCGAGGGGGGAAAGGAAAAAACACAAAGAGAAGAGAGCAGGCGCTCCTCCGCCGCCGCCGCCGCCGCCTCAGTCCTTTCCCTTCAGGCCGGTCCTTACTGCGATTCACCTGTTCGGGGCTGCAGCCGCGGCGGCAACACGCACATTACGGGGCGAAAAAAAAAAAATCTCTCTGTGTCTGAATATAGATATGGAGAATACACGGAATAGTTAGCGATAGGTAGGTAGGAAAAAGAGCGGGAAGAGAGGCGGGGAGGGAGGGAGGTCACCCAGGCACGACTCCCCTTTTGGCTTTCCTTCACTCCCTCAGGAGGAGCATATTTCTCCGTCAATTTGCGGGTTGTTGTTCTCGGTGGGGCTTTTTCCCCCTCTGCCCCCCTTTCTTCCTTTCTTCCTTTCCGCCACAGAGAAACTTTCTCCCCCTCCTTCCCCTCCTGGAAGGCTTTGTAGGGTGTGAATGAGGTGCGTGTGGGCTCCTTTTCTTTCGCCCCTCACACACACACACTGCCTCTCCCTCTCTTCCTCTCCCGCTTTCGCTGCCGTCGCGACTCCTCTCCTCGGTCTGGCTTCCTTTCTCCCCCCCTTTTTTTTCCTTCGCTTTAGCGCGCAAGTTTTGTTTGTGTCCTAAGAAAACTTCTGGCGAGGCTGTGGCGAAGGCGGCGGCGGCGGCAGCAGCAACAGCAGCAGCAGCAGCAGCAACCGCAGAGGAGGCGAAGCGGGGGCTGAGGCATCGCTCAGAGTCGCCGTCCGGCCGAGGCGCTCGGGTCCCTGGGAAACGAGAGTCCTTTGGCAACCTCCGGGAGAGAGTCAGGAGAAGACATGTTTGTTGGTTGGTTGGTCGGCCGGTTTCTTGCTCTCCTCCGTCCTCCACAACCTCCCCTCCCCTTCCACTCTCAAGTCCCAGTTCTTGTTTTCCTCACATCATCGGGGGGCAAAAAGAACAGAAGAGAAAACCGGTTTTAAAATGTCTTTTCCGTCTCCCCCCCCGCTCCGAGAAAAAGTTGAGATTTTTTTTTCTGACGTCTCCACAGTTTAGAAGAGGAGGGGAGTTACAAAGGAGGAGGGAGGCAGGCAGAAGAGGATCCAGGAGCCGCGGTCTGAGGGAGGAGGAGGCGGAGGCGGAGGCGGTGGGAGAGCCTTGGTGGAGAGCAGGGCGACTGGGTGTGCGCGCATCGGTGGTATCCTTTAGTAGCCGCGAACTCCGGTGGGGAAGTTGGCTGCCGGGGCTGGCGAAGCGTGCTCTGGTGGTGCCGGAGTACAGCAGCTCGGCTCTGCTCTTCCTCTGCCCTCGCCGCCGCCGCCGCCGCCGCCGCCGCCTCTCCTCCCCCTCCTCTCTTTCCCTTTCTCTCCCTCTGACAGTTCTCTCTCGTCCCTCCCTCACAGAGCGGGGACTGTCGAATGTTTACCCTCCGCCGAGAGCGCGCGCACCACCACCACACTTTCCCAAATACAAGGAAGTCGAGCGCAAGCGCCCCTGCTGATTGGATACCCGCTGGGTGATTGGCAGGTCCGGAATGACTGGCTTAGGACGTGAGGCCCCCCCTTCCGGCCGTTCCGATTGGTTGCTTTTTAATTTAGGCAAAGCGTCGTGGATGCTGGAAAGCTGCCCTACCTCTCCAACCCCCCCCTTCAGCCCCTCCTTGGGTTCCTTCATCCCACCCACCCACCCCCTCGCGCTCTCCCTCTTCCTCCCCCTCCCTTCTTCCCCTCTCCCTCCCTCCCTCCCTCCCTCCCTCCCTCCCTCCCTCCCTCTCTCCCACCCACCCGCAACATCTTAACTCTTAGAGCCCGGCGAATAAATCCGAGTTCTCCGGGCGCTGAGCTCACAAGAGGGAGGCAGGAGAGTGTGTGTATGCGCGCGCGCATGGGGGGGGGAGAGCGAGAAAACGAGAGAATGGGGGAAAGGACTGTGGTGGTGGGAGAGGAAGACCCGCTCCGTAAAGCTGCGTTTATTTCACTTGCTTGCCTGTGATGGTTCCTCTCTTGGGCGCTGTGGACCAGAGGCCGCCTTGCGAGTCACCAAGGCAGCAGCCCTGTGCGCGCTTAAAGAGGGGAAGCGTGGACGGGAGCGCTCTCCCGGCTGCCTTGCAAAGTTTGCTCTTGGGTGGGTGCTTCTCTGGTGTTCCACGCAGGAAAGGGTAACGCGCGGTGGCCCACCACGAGAGGCGAGCCCCGGGCACAGGCTAAGGCGGCAAGGGGCTCTCTCTCCAGCCCTTGGTCCGGACTTCTACAGCAGCCTCACAGTTCTTTGTTTTACTCCTCCGCTCATTCCGCATCCATCCAATGCATTTCTCTGCGTGCCTCGCCCCCCCCTTGAAAAAGAAGCCCAGTTCGGGACGCTCCGAGGTTTCTTGAGCCAAACCAGAACTTAGCATCTAGAGGAAAGACCGAGAAATCCTCTTTAAGCCTCTCCCCCTATTTTTAAATTGGCTACCTGCTCAAAGCACGATTCTTTTCTCCCCCCTTTTTTTTCCTTTTCAAACAGCGAAATGCCTTTCATATCGCCGAATGACTCTATTTCCTACAAACATTTTTTAAAAAATATATATAAAATATATATTTTAAAATATATATATATATATATATATATATATATAACGCTATCTAGTGGCATTTTGCAGGCTATAGACCTGGCTGTGTGAAGCATTTTATTCTGGCTAGTCCAGCTGAAAGAGTTAAGGTGGGCGGGAGAACGGGAGGGCGAGGAGAGGAGAGAGGGAGGAGAATGGGAGGGGGGAGAGAGGGAGGGAGGGAGGGCCAGAACGATGCGACCAAGCGGAAACGTAGCACAGAGGCAACCTCAGTGAACCAAGAAAAAAGAGAAAGTGGCAACCAAAACAAGGGCAAATTGAACACTCCTCGGGGATTTCTAGTGAAATCGCCCCATTCGGACGTTCAGGGGACGCATCTTGCCTAAGGAGGGTTGCGTGTTTGAGGGATGTGGGTGTTTTCCCCGGGAGCCTCCCACGGCCGCCCAGAATGCGTCTCCTTCCCCATGTGAGAGTGTTCAGCTGAGCGCCGTGGGTCTCTCCCTCTCTCCCGGTAAAAATATGCCCCGGTGTGTTTACATTAAGCTGTGCAACACAACGCCCCCGTCCCTCCTTCCCGCTCACAATTTCCCCGCCGACGAAGGCAGCTTAGGTGAGCGAGCGCCCAGCGCCGAGCACGACCTGCCTCCCGAGCAGCCCCGCTGGCGAGGAAGGTATGCGGCGCTGGCGCGATGGGGAAGATTAGCTGGAGGCTGGCTGGCGTTTGTTTAGGACCCCGTCCAGCTCCTGCTTGTACAGTAAAAGATACCATCTTAGGTAGGTTTAGAAAAACCATTAACGGGAAGTACACAGAGCCTCCAGAGCCCCCGGTAACGCAGCCCTCCGCGGCGAGTCTGCTTCTTCGTTTTGTTTCCCCGGTGCGTCTTCCAGAGGTTTCCCCTCTTCGAGATATAACACGAGGAGGTGGGGGGAGGAGGGAGAGAAGGATCTAACACAGATTTCATTGAATAAAAAACCGAGATCTCCAGGTGCAGTCGTTTGAATAGCCAGTGCCAGAACCCCATGTTTTCTTTTCCAGCCGATTTTGCTTGGATCAGGCTCAAAATCCGAGTGAGTCTCGTGGTTTTGTTTACACTGAATGGGGAGGATAGGAACGGTGCCATGGGGCCGTCTTTCATTAATATACAGTGAGGATTTTGTCTAAATTACTGCTATGAATTTCACAGTACACGCTTTCAAAAGCCGTCTCAGGTGGCCTGATGAAACGTGATAGCTCCTCTGCAGACCCACCGTAGTAATAATAATAATAATAGTAATAGTAATAATAAAGAAGTTTAAAGCATTCTCCGGAAATACAGTGTATCCATAAAACAAAGAATTCTGTAAGCGGAGTCTGACGTTTTATTTTTCTGATTCGATTTTATTTTATTTTTTTACAGACAAACTTAATCCTTTCCCCCCCCATCCCCCAACAATTCATTCCCCCACCCCGCTTTCCTGTAGAATGTGATTGCTTTGTCTGGGGGAAAAATCCAAAGTATAACAAGGGGAGAACAGTTAGTGCTGATTTTCATTTGCATAAATTTTCATATATTTTGGTGAAAATAATAGACTAGTGGAGAGCTGGGCTTAGTGGAGTCAGTGCAAAGGAAAATCTTACCCGGGATCGTTTGGGGCTGCAGTTGAGAACCCGAATTTCCCTCTCCGCTGCTTTATTGACTGCAAAACACTTAAAAATCCAATTTTTCTAAAATCTAGGACCTCCTTTTGGTAAGTGTTTTTAATCTTTCCTCCCCCTTCCCCTCATTTTTATATTTTTAAAACATTTTTAGTTACCTTCTAGAAGTGTGTATGCCTATCCTTGAATAGCTTAAGATTAAGAATCTACCTCAAACTCTTTGAAAAGGAGAAAATAAATAAATAAATAAATAAATAAATAAAAAAATAAAAAATTTTCACCCAGCTCATCCCCTTTTCTCTAACATCTAGGTGGAAGACTAACCTGGAGTCGTTCCAAGGAGGGCAAAGCAATTTTTAGGTGCTAGTTTGATACTACACTTTCGAAGGCTTTGGAGTGATATGGGGGGGGTGGAGAGAGAGAGAGAGTTCGATATAGCAGCATAGATTGGAAGATGAGCCAGCGATTAGCAATGTTTACTGTTTACCAATGATCTTCAGGACTAGGAAGCGGTGGTCTTCTCCCCTTCTCTCAGTACACAGCAATCTAGTTTTTAAACATCGCCACTAAGGCAGGGGGGACGGTGTTAATAGTCGAGGAGAGCAAGAGGGGACTTTGGCACCTGCTGTTCACCTGGTCAGAAGGACACTGGGCTATGGGGGCTGAAATTGGGGGGGGGAACGGGGGTGGCAGAGGAAGAAGAGGCCGTCGGGGCTGGACCTCGAGGGTTAATGTTGTAGCTACGGAACAGGCGGTTAAGCACAACCTCTCCAGCCTCTTTGAAATCTCCAGCTCTGTTGTGAAAGTTCATTCTGAAGAGCCTAATCAATCAGAACTAAACAGGACATCCCTTCATATTATTCTGGAAGGAGGAGACAGGGGCCGAAATATTTCGAAGGAAGCCGATTTCTTTTTACTTTGTCTTCTCTCCCCCCCCCACACTGGTAGAGACCTCTTCTCACCCCCACCCACGACCAGGGGTCCCTCCTGAGCTCCACTTCTAGACTTTGAATTCACTCTAATCTCCTTTATTTTGCACCACAAACAACAACAACAACAACAAGGACCTGTGTGTGTGTGTGTGTGTGTGTGTGGGGGGGGAGAGAAGTGAAATGGAAGGGGGCGAGGAGGTCGGAAGCTGTAGGAAAAACTTTACCCGTCTTTCAATAGGCTGCTCTACAGGGACTATTCCCCCGCTCTAGTCCCCCCGCTGCCAAATTCTTGCTGAGAGAATTGATTTATTGGTATCATCTTAAATCTTCTTTCTTTCCATGTTTCGAGGACCCGATTTTTCTTCCTCCCCCCGCCCATCCAGCTCTCAATCGGTCGCTTAAAAATGTGGCTCAAAAAAAAAAAAAAGTGTGTGTGTAAGGGGGGAAGGACGGCGATCGCAAATCGATGAGAGGGCTTGTAAAAGTGGGGAGGTGTCGGTTTCAGCTGAGGGTGGAGAAGAACCGCTCATTTCCCCTTTCTTGTTGACGCGCTCAGCTTCCCTTTTGACTGGGGTTAACTCTGTCTGCTCCATTGGAACAGATGCCGTAGAAAGCTGCTCCCTCAAGATCATTTGTTTCCTTGATGGGGGAACATTTCTGAGCGGAACATATTGGTTGCCATAGAGAAAGAAATAAAGGAAGAACACTAGTCACATTAAGCTATATGTTTGTGCATTGGGCTTTAGATAAAAGGGCCTTGGTCCAGCCAAAAAGGAGCGAAGCCAAACACACACACACACAAACACCCCAAACCCCAGAGCTTTTCGGGCTGCCTTGACACTAACTTTATTTTGTTGTGGACTTTTAGAGTCGTAACATCGACGCTAATTTTTATGGGGTGTCGTTAATTTTATATGATACGGTTTGCTGAACAGAATTAAACTTTCCCCGTCTTCGCGGAGAGCGCGGGTACTCGTCGGCAGGGGGCGCCCTGACTCGGCTCTCGGCCGGGGGAGTCGAAAGAGGCACTTTTAAGGAGTTAGCGGTTGTGTTCTTCCAAAAAGTTGTTAGAAACAAGAGGGAGAGAGAAAAAGGGGGACGGGGGCTGTGTGCCCCACGCTCGGTGTGCATTTTCATGTCTATTTACATCGCGAAAGTTTCTGTCTTTTCCTCCCCCAGGACCGGTGGGCGGGAGAGTTAGGAAAGTAGGGGGAGAATTTCTTTTCTAAATCACACAAACTTAAGAGTTGCGGTAGAGCTGTCGTAGGCTGGCAGCAACGAGACGCGCAGAAAGGCAACAGCGATGGGATGCTTGTGGGAAACTTCTGAGAGCCATTCGTCACCCGTTAGAAGGTGGCGATTTGGTGCGTGCAGTTAACGAGTCACCTCTGTTTCATTCAAATAAACGAGGCCGACTGAATGTTCCAGGGGAAAGGGAAATGGCGCATTGTAAGGCAAACCCCACGAGGTTCTAGCACCCACTGGAAATGACCTGGGGGGGAAAAAACAACCTACTGGGGTCTTTTTACTTGCTTGAATGTTTAATTGCCATTCTAAACCCGGAGGCGTTGTATTTCCCCAGTAACGGTCCTCTAAAGTAGGTCCTGGGCGAGAGACAGGGAACAGTGCGGCGAGAGGAACCAGCGAGATAAAGTCGAGATGGATCGGGGCGCGGGCGGAGGGGTGACGGCCCTCCACAGACATCAAGGGAGCCCTGAGAAGTGACCCTTAACTTCTCGGGGCGCTGAGTCCTTTTGTGGCTTGGCAAGTGTCTCAGAGGCCCCTCGATCCCCTCGGAACCCAACCTGGACGGCCTCCAGATGGATCGATACTTTTACACAATGGCCTTGGAGGTGGACTGCCGGCGAGATGTCCAGTGGCTAATTCATTTTAAATTCCCCGGGGGCCTGGCTGGGGAGAGACGTTAAGAAAGGCTGGTTCTTGGGATTTCACTGGCAACGGGCTGTTGCTGTTGTTTGTCTCCCCACGGGTTAATTTTTCCTTCTAGCCTCTCTTCAGACACCTGCCAAATTTTAAGAGACCACTGAGTTCTTGCTGGGAGTCTCCCCCCTTCCAATATCCACCCAGCAAGTTTTTCGGTGCAGACACAGTGAGTCCCCAGGCCTCTAAAGTTTGTCTCCTAAATCTCTAATCCAACCTACAACAGAATAGAAATAGGAGTTCCCCGTGAAAGGCGTTCGTGTTCCTCTGTGTAGGTGTGTCTGTGAGTATCCGCGCCTGTTGAAATGCTTTTTAGAAATACTTTTTACATCCCGTTTCTCAGTTCTGCGTTGGAAAGTAAGGAAAGAACGCTGAAGGTTTCCTTGTGAGACAAGTTCAGACAGAGCTTCTTTGACGTTTTAAAGCGATCAGGTCAAGGTTAAGATTTCTTAGATGGACGTGTTAGTTAACACAACTGAAAGTTGCCACACTATTGAGCTGGCTATGGAAGCAGGAATAACACCGAGACAATTGCAGTATGTTTCCAGAGAGCAGTTTGGTTCCTCAGCTCCCCCCATCATTACCACATCATATTTCATTTGTCGTTAATTATGCATTTTAGAGTGCCGGGGCGATTTTGGAATAGAGCACCTTTTTTGTTTTGTTTTTTAAATCTGGAATCTGGAAAACTCTGGCCTTTCTACATTTCTGCACCCCCTTCCGCTCCTATCCCTCTTTCTCCTCTGCAGCCATCCAGTGAAACTTGCATTTTTATTTTAGGAGGGGAGAGATAAGAACCCATAACCCATCCGTCGTATTTCTGGCTTCTGATATAAGAGTGTAGAAGGAAAGAGAATGGGAACGCAAGACGAGCAACAAGTGAATTTGACCGGAGGTACCCTTCGCATAAACGTGCATTTACCTACCCCTCCATCGCGTTAACGCTTTCAGTGCCACGATCATTCGGACAGGACTATAAAGGGCGTGTTTATTTTCTGATCCGGGAGAAACACCTTTGCAAGGCAAATAATTGAACACTGCCGAGGTGTTGCTATCAGGAAAAAGCCTGCCGGATAGTTGTGGTGTTTGGTATGCATTTAGTTATAGTTAAGTTTCTGACAAGCACCCACAATTCTTCAGTTGCATGACAATGGGCATCAGTCGCGTAAAAGGCACTCCATAATAACGCAAATGGTATTCCATAAAAACTTACTGATGGGAAAGAGGATGACAGAGTTGAGCTGGAGTTCTTAGCTGGGCTTGTGAGCGCTGCTAGCCAACTTTAGAGTCCACAGTTTTTAATGGCCTTTTCTCAAGGGGTCGATGAGGCCTGTGAAAGCGGTGGCAGAGGACCTAAGGAAAATCAGAGGGGCGCGGCGGCGGCGGCGGCGGCGGGGGGGCGCAGTGGAAGAGAAAGTATATCCCCGTTGTGCTGAAAGAGTATCAGGCACCGTCAGAGAACAACAGCGAGGGCAGGCCTCCTCTTTTCCTCCCTCCATCTCATTGTGAGGGCCCCCGGGCTCCGCTTTGTTTATTGTTTTGAGGCTAACAAAAGCCTTTCGGGTCGTGTCATAAATTAGAAATAGGGAGGCAAGAACAGAGCAAGGCCGCAACCGTGGCTCGGAAAGGAAGAAAGGGCGTTTTGGGGGAGATGCCCGCTCTCCTCGAGGACCAGGCAAAGGGATTGTTCTGGGGGAGAGGGGTTGGAGAGTGGGGAGAGGGGGGAAGGGAGGAAAGGGGAGCCTCCACCTCAGCCATGGGGAGGAGAGAGGGACATGAAGGGCTCGCAAGCCGAGGGACGCAGAGAGGTCTCCTCCTTTCGCTTTTGAAAGGGGGCAAAGTGCAGGCAGGCGCCCTTCTCTGGATCTGCCCGAAACAGAAACACATTGTTCTCTGCCATCCTCAAATCCAAAGGATTCCGCCCCCCCTCAGCAACGCGATTGTGAAGATGCCCGGGTCCCAAAACAATAGGACAGGATTTGAGAGTCTATTTTAAAACAGAGCAGGGGTTGAGGGGAGCCGTGGTTTGGCGGCCCTATACTATTTCAGTCGGGATACCCTTGTGGAGCAGCCTGTCTGTCTTTTCTGAGTTAAAAACCAACATTCATTTGCACTGCATATGGGGGACAGGTGCTGGTGCTATTTTAAGGACACAAGCTGGTCGTCAAAAAAAAAAAATTAGTTATGAACAGGATTCACCCCTTCTTCTTCTTCCTCTTCTTCTTCTTAAGGCACGGTAGAAAACAGAGACACGGAGCAGTTAGGCAGCCTTGCTTCCTATTATTCGATTTTTTTTTTAATTTGACATTTGAACTTGTCTATTGTCTGAGCAGCTCGGTTCAGATTGCAGTAGGTCAACCTAAAGGCTGCTCTTTTTGGAATTTCACACCAACACGCACAGGCCGCCGCCTGCTCGCCTTCAGGGGAGGCAGCAAAGGCGGTCGCGCTGCTCTTGCCGCGAGAATGGTTGTGTGACTGTGGGGGTGGGGGGAGGAGGGGTTCCCCTTGTTTTTCTCCCCATCGAACCTCTGAAGTTATAACATAAGACTATGATATTATGGGTCCTGCTCTCTCCCTGCCCCCCCCCGCGCGTGGCTGGCTTAGCTCCTCTTTCTTCGCCCTAGCCCCGCGCCTTCGAGTTCTTTGTATATTCGCTGAGAAAAGGGGATTAAAAATGGATATTATAAACCCCCATTAAATTCTGTGAGAGAAGCACTGGGAAAACCGCACAGCTCGGTCGCAGTAAACTCTTTCATGGCGCCCCCTCCCTCCACGAAGTCAAGATTCAATGACATTATTATTTGTCCTGCGATCCTCCGCCCTCCTCTAGTTCGACCATCAACCAAAACGCTCTTACTGTGGATGGGTAATATAAAAAATAAAGCCAGGGTGGGCGGGAAGAGGAGAAATCGGCTGTTAGCATGAGAAATTAGCATGAGACTTTCTGAATTTCCATTTTATCTGAGAACGGCAATACCCAACCTCGTAAGGCATACTCGTGGTCCTCATTCATTTATTTATTATTTCTAATAGTTCTTCCGTTCAGACGCCCAGTGTTAGGAGGACAAGAGTGTGAATTGTGCTTCAGCTTTGCACATTAGACACGCCTCTCTCGGCGGAGAGGTCGAGGCCTACGCCTGTCTCTCCAGCCACTTTCTCTCCCAGCCGACCGGCTTTCCGCATCCCCTCGCTTCTCGGCTCGCCCCCTTAGGGACAACAAAACCATCTTCTTTAGGGTCCGCCATTTTTATTCCACCAGGAGTTCCTGTGTTTAAATGGGTCGAAGGCCCGGCCGGCCTGCCCCAAAAGGCGGGAGCGCAGCCAGGCTGACTTGGGTGGTGAGGACGAGAAGAAGAGGGGGTGGAGGACCCACCCGAGGGACCAGTGGCGGATGCGGCGCTTTCCACCCAGGGGCCACAGTCTCACAACACCCCGGCTGGCGCCACCTTCTAGTTCCTTCTCCACCCCTCTCCGGGAATCCTTCTGAAGCCACAGAGGCCTCCCTTGGGTGAGGGGTGCTCCTCCTCAGGTTTTGTCATGGCGACATTAAGGCAACAAGTCCTAGCCTGCTGGTCCAGCTCGCCTCGGGAGGCCGCAGTTGGGGCCCGCTGGTGCCAGACGAAGAGAGGAGACAGATGTAAATGCAGGGCTAGTTTGTGGTTTCCATGCTCTGGCAATCCTTGGGTTGTGCGCGTTTAGGAAGCAGGACCGGGGTTGGTCCTGGAATCCTTGTTGATATGTATGTATGAGAGAGAGACCGCGCCAGAGAGTGAATGAATAAATGAATGAATGCTGGATTCGTTCCTCAGTTTACCAGAAATATTACCACAGCTTTCGACCCCCCCCCGTGTGTGTGCCCATTTCTACAGAGCTCCCCCGCCCAGAGTCGTAGGTATGCATACGTAGCTTTTTTCCCCCACCTCTGATATGGCCATGACGAATGACCAGAGTAGCTGTTTCGGGAGGAGGAGAGCTGAAATCGTTTTGCCGGTGTGGGACTCGCCTTGGCGGTGAAGGAGCACAACCAGTAAAGAACGGAGGGGGCAGGAACGGGAAAGGGCCAAGCGAATGGCTGTGGGCATGCAGAACGAAGAACTCAAGGCGGGGGCCACAATTCCTGGGGTTGCTTCCCCCCGGGCGCGCTGATGGTCGTAGACCACAAAGAGGAGGCCAGGCTGAATTGTTAAAATTGTTGCTCCCGAGCTTCGGGAAAGTGCGTCTCCCTCCCTCCCCACTTTTTAAAGGTGAGTAGAGATTGTAATAGTTGCTGCTCTGCCTTTTTTTTTTTTTGGTTTGTTTGTCAAACAGGAAGCTTCTCCTGGGAGAAAGGCATTTGTGGCGGATCCCGGCCCAGGATTACATTAATCAAGGCATTATTTCCCCTGGGAATCGGTGCACAAATTATAGTAAATCCTAATAAAATTGGATCGCCGGCAAACTGTGAAGGTAGCCTCCGAGTAAGGTGGTCCTCCTGCGTTTTCTTTCATTTTTAAGGACCAAACCCCCGGTTTCGCGTGGCACTCTGGAGGGGTGGCGCGCAGGCCTAGGCCAACGGCGCCGAAAAGGCATCTCTTCCCAGAGAGGTAGATGATGCTGTTGTCGTAGCCAATTACCTAAATATTTCTTTTTGAGCCTCCCGTAGTAAGGCAGCTCGCCTTCTCTAGTTTAAGGCAAGACTCCCAAGCCCTTTTGCTTCTTCTTCGACCTCTCCCGCCTGCGATCGGGGCTC